>OY992896.1:18064826-18169826 GCA_963921405.1 Cepaea hortensis
ATTCGGGCGTTAATTGTAACCTCCTGTAAAGAACACGCAACACTCAGTGAAGTAATTATTGTTCCAGGTTTCAGTAATAACATATTGCAAGTTCTTTGCAGGACGTGGCAATCACATCATATATTGTATGTTTGTGATTTACAAGATAATTAATACCTTTAGTAGTAACACAATTAAAGAAAGAAATTAAACGACGTCTATCAATTGCTTTTTAAAGACTAAAACAACTTAATAAATTATGGAGTAGTACAGGTAGAACTACAAAAATTAGATTTTTAAGAGCATGCATCTTTCCCATTGCAACATACGCACGTGAGGCCTGGACACTTACTAAACAAGCTGAACCGCGCATTATAACAGAGTAACGGTTATATGGTGTATATAAACGAAGTCCCGGTTGTAGTTTCATAGGTTTTATTTAACGGAATACATCAGAATATATAAAACTGGATACAAGAGGTTTTCTATTATTACAATCGATGTTGTCAATTCAAGTCCTGCCAGTAACTAACTTCACCAAACCCCGCGTCACGGCTTGAGCGTCCTTCGCTACGTTTTCATAGGATGCTGAACCGCGCCTAGTCTTTGCACATCAACCCCTCCTAAGCTACTAACAGAGATGGTGCTCTGTTACATACATACATACATACATACATACATACATACATACATACATACATACATACATACATACATACATACATACATACATACATACATAAATACATACATACATACATACATACATACATACATACATACATACATACATACATACATACATACATACATACATACATACATACATACATACATACATACATACATACATACATACAAACATACATACATACATACATACATACATACAATACATACATACATACATACATACATACATACATACATACATACATACATACATACCACGTAAACGTTGGACGGAGGGAATAACAGAATCCATGGGAATGTCGATATACGAAGCCCATAACCGGGCACTCTCACGAAGTTTATACTTCACTCGACACCGCAAGGTACAAGAGGAACATGATGAGATGAGATGAGATGAGATGAGATAGATACATACATACATACATACATACATACATACATACATACAATACATACATACATACATACATACATACATACATACATACATACATACATACATACATACATACATACATACATACCACGTAAACGTTGGACGGAGGGAATAACAGAATCCATGGGAATGTCGATATACGAAGCCCATAACCGGGCACTCTCACGAAGTTTATACTTCACCTCGACACCGCAAGGTACAAGAGGAACATGATGAGATGAGATGAGATGAGATACATACATACATACATACATCCATACATACATACATACATACATACATACATACATACATACACATACATACATACATACATACATACATACATACATACATACATACATACATACATACATACATACATACATACATACATACATACATACATACATACATACATACATACATACATACATACATACATACATACATACATACATACATGCATGCATGCATACATACATACATACATACATACATACATACATACATACATACATACATACATACATACATACATACATACATACATACAAACATACAAACATACATACATACATACATACATACATACATAGTAGTAGACACCTTTCAGTCTTGACAGACTAAAGTATGTGAGTGGAATGTGGCCACTATTCCATCACAATGTCTGGGCAGAGCTTCAGAGATCATGTGATGCCCAAACGACATGACCCCTCTCTCGGCCTAGTCTTGTGTATTCCAGAGGAATGGGTAACCAATACGTCTGGCACAAGGTAGGCTGCAGACGCTGGCGGCTCAGCGTCAATCCACCGAGACCTCACCACCACGAGCCGGTGGCGAGTTATGGCCAGACCCTGACACCCAAGGGACACGGCTTAGAGACGTTCAGCCATGTCCCACAGGTGAGGGCCTCGTACGAGCCCGGACCATGAGGGCGCGCACATCTGTCAATCACAAGTGTCCGGACCTGTGTAAAGCGTGCACTATCGTCAGACTCCCCACCTGACTTATAGCGGTCCCCGCGACCAGCGGGAATGGGTCCGCCATAGATACCACAGGAGATATTGCCTGTCTATTTGCAAGCAAATCTCCCATACTTCCACTGTGCGGATCTCGCGACCAGCGAGAATAGGCCCGCCGGAGATTTGCTCGTCTGCTGCGAACAAATCTCTACCGAGAGACTGAATAAGTAAAGAAACGATAAAAGACGATACATACATACATACATACGATAAAAAACGATACATACATACATACATACATACATACATACATACATACATACATACATACATACATACATACATACATACATACATACATACATACCACGTAAACGTTGGACGGAGGGAATAACAGAATCCATGGGAATGTCGATATACGAAGCCCATAACCGGGCACTCTCACGAAGTTTATACTTCACCTCGACACCGCAAGGTACAAGAGGAACATGATGAGATGAGATGAGATGAGATAGATACATACATACATACATACATACATACATACATACATACATACATACATACATACATACATACATACATACATACATACATACATACATACATACATACATACATACATACATACATACATACATACATACATACATACATACATACATACATACATACATACATACATACATACATACATACATACATACATACATACATACATACATACATACATACATACATACATACATACATACATACATACATACATACATACATACATACATACATACATACATACATACATACATACATACATACATACATACATACATACATACATACATACATACATACATACCACGTAAACGTTGGACGGAGGGAATAACAGAATCCATGGGAATGTCGATATAGGAAGCCCATAACCGGGCACTCTCACGAAGTTTATACTTCACCTCGACACCGCAAGGTACAAGAGGAACATGATGAGATGAGATGAGATGAGATGACATACATACATACATACATACATACATACATACATACATACATACATACATACATACATACATACATACATACATACATACATACATACATACATACATACATACATACATACATACATACATACATACATACATACATACATACATACATACATACATACATACATACATACATACATACATACATACATACATACATACATACATACATACATACATACATACATACATACATACATACATACATACATACATACATACATACGTACGTACGTACGTACGTACGTACGTACGTACATACATACATACATACATACATACATACGTACATACATACATACATGCATACATACATACATTCATTCATACATACATACATACATACATACATACATACATACATACATACATACATACATACATACATACATACATACATACATACATACATACATACATACATACATACATATACACACACACACACACACACACACACACACACACATACATACATACATACATACATACATACATACATACATACATACATACATACATACATACATACATACATACATACATACATACATACATACATACATACATACATACATACATACATACATACATACATACATACATACATACATACATACATACATACATACATACATACATACATACATACATACATACATACATACATACATACATACATACATACATACATACATACATACATACATACATACATACATACATACATACATACATACATACATACATACATACATACATACATACATACATACATACATACATACATACATACATACATACATACATACATACATACATACATACATACATACATACATACATACATACATACATACATACATACATACATACATACATACATACATACATACATACATACATACATACATACATACATACATACATACATACATACATACATACATACATACATACATACATACATACATACATACATACATACATACATACATACATACATACATACATACATACATACATACATACATACATACATACATACATACATACATACATACATACATACATACATACATACATACATACATACATACATACATACATACATACATACATACATACATACATACATACATACATACATACATACATACATACATACATACATACATACATACATACATACATACATACATACATACATACATACATACATACATACATACATACATACATACATACATACATACATACATACATACATACATACATACATACATACATACATACATACATACATACATACATACATACATACATACATACATACATACATACATACATACATACATACATACATACATACATACATACATACATACATACATACATACATACATACATACATACATACATACATACATACATACATACATACATACATACATACATACATACATACATACATACATACATACATACATACATACATACATACATACATACATACATACATACATACATACATACATACATACATACATACATACATACATACATACATACATACATACATACATACATACATACATTGTATGTTTGTGATTTACAAGATAATTAATACCTTTAGTAGTAACACAAGTAAAGAAAGAAATTAAACGACGTCTATCAATTTTCTTTTTAAAGACTAAAACAACTTAATAAATTATGGAGTGGTATAGGTAGAACTACAAAAATTAGATTTTTGAGAGCATGCATCTTTCCCATTGCAACATACGCACGTGAGGCCTGGACACTTACTAAACAAGCTGAACCGCGCATACATGCTTTTGAATATAAATGTTATAGACGGGTTCAAAGAATATCTTGGGTAAAGAAAGGAACAAATGCATCCATACTTCAAGAGCTGAATATTGAAGAGGTTTGGCTATTAAAGACGATAAAACAAAGAAAATTGATATATTGTGGTCACTTGAAACGTCATGAAAGCTTGGAGAGAACAATACTGGAGGGGTATGTGCCTGGGAAGAGAGGAATTGGAAGGCCAAAGAGAAGATGGATGCAGGATGTGGCGGATGATCTCCAGATGAGTGTATCAGACGCAGGACATCTTGCTTGTGATCGAGCAGATTTCCGGAGGGTTGTTATGCCAGCGAGGTTCTGCAAAGGACATGCTACTGAATGAATAAATGAGTAGTGTGCTTTTGCTTTCTGAACGGGGAACCGACATTTAAGCCCAAATGACTCACATGTGGAACTATCACAGAATGCCACCTTCAGGAGATATGCGTTAATATTAGTATCATGACCTAGCGTGGCTATTTGTAGAATATGGATCTCATAACGGTATATTGCTCGGGAAACTATCGTGCTATTAGTATTGATGCTGCATTGCTAGGAGAACTAATCTACTATTAGACCTGATGTTGTATTGCTAGGAGAACTAATCTACTATTAGACCTGATGTTGTATTGCTAGGAGAACTAATCTACTATTAACGCTGTTGTTGTATTTCTAGGGGAGCTATCGTACTATCAGTATTGATGCTGCATTGTTAGGACAGATAATCTACTATTGGCGCTGATTATTGCTAGAGGAAACTAATCTACCATAGGCGCTGATGTTGTATTGCTAGGGATCCTGAGTAACACACATCAAGGTGACATAGTCATCTACACCGATGGGTCAGTGGTGAGAAACAGACGTAGTGGCTGGGGCTTTATTGCAAAGGCTAATGGACGAGTCTTGAAAAAGGAGAGTCTGGCATATGAGAATACGACCTCCAGCATGAGAATGGAGGTGGAGGCAGTAACAGCGGCATTCCGTTGGCTAGAGGAGACTACTGCAACACACGTTGTATTCATTACGGATTCAAAGAGTATGTTTACCAAGGTGGAGAAAGGAATGTTTCGTGGAGAATGGCTCTCGTCGCTTCAGAGGTCACAGATCTTGAGAATTGTATGGATATTTTGCCCTGACCTTGCGGGGGTGCGGGGGAATGAACAGGCTATTAGGCTAGCAGGGAATGCATCTCTTGGTGGCAGATTGCCTATGATCAAGGGGGAGGTGGTCGTGCGCTTGTGGGACAAGGTGGAGAAGGCGGAGGAACAAACTGAGAACCCATATGTGGAAAGAATGAGATTGCAGGGGATCAGCAGGGGTTCTGGAAGAATCTCAAAACTGAGAGGGAAGACCAGGAGAACATTTAATCAGATAGCGGTGGGAACGATTATTAGTATGACTCTTCGCTGGCTGTTGAACGATGGGACGGAGCAGGTATGGGAATGTCCTGAGTGCAGTGATGTCGGTTCTTATCTCAACTCAACTCAACTCAACTGTATTGCTAGGGAAACTACCGTACTGTCAGTATTGATGCAAGGAAGTTAAAGTGCCCGATGGTTACACCTCTCGGCCACACTGATCTCCTCTAGTTGCCAGTTATTATCATTATTCAACAGTTCACGGAATGCATAGAAACAAAGTCGGACATTTCATGGACCAACCTCCAATAGACAACATACCTTTTACCGCATACCACGTATCAGCTTAATGGGTTGTAATTCCGGGGCGTTCTCTTTTGACCTAGATATTTACCTAATTGGTTCAGTCTTGACCTCGATTATCTCCCGAGGTACATGACCTAAATCTTTCTTCGAATATAATAACAGAGCTTTTGTAAGAGTTCACCGGCAGATTTCACGGTATCGTACAACTTTAATTACTACGTCCGACTAATGTGATGAACACAATGAATCATTTCACACAAACAATTCATCTAATTCAGTCTTATTGATTCATGCCTATAGTTAATGTCAAACAGTTCATCTAATTCAGCCGTACTGTTGCCTTGCCTATAGCTACTGTCAAACAGTTTAGTTCGTGGGCTAAATATTGCTTGGAACCTATAGGCAGTCGTTCGTTCATTACTACGAGTAATGTAATATTAAAGCGTATATCCGGGGCAAGATTCTTCCTTAGAAGGAAATTCCACGCTCCATTATTGAGAGAATCTTTGAGAACATGTAGGTTGGTGCTGAAGGTATGTGGAAAGCAAGGCGTGGTTTAGAAACAGAAGGAATAGTTATGCCAGAATCCTCCTTCATCATCCACCTGTTTAATTCGATATCTTTTGCTGTTGTAGTTTGCATAACTATGTTATGCCAGTTTACAAAAGAGCTGTCATATTTGCACCGTTAGAACTTCACATTCAACATCTTCTCGGCATTTACATACCGCGTTAGTTTGGCAGGCTTTAGACATGCACCCGTCTATACATAACGTATTGGTGGAGTTAGATCTTTTTGTTATTCAATTGGATTCTCGTTCAATGTGCATTTGCATGTATTTGTATCCGTGTTGGGGGCGGGTGTGTGGAAGAAAAAGCATGACTAAGAAACACAGCATGGAATAGTCATGTCACAATCCGTCTTCCTCATCTTCCTCGTTCATTCGATATTGTTTTGTTTTTAAAATTTTACATAATTACCTTTTCCTTGTTGATAACAGAGCTGCCACGTTTGCACCTTTCTCGGAATTTGTTAATCGTCGATATAGAACGTAATGATGTGGTTAAATCCTTCTGTTATTCAGTAGAATTTCAGTTCGATGAGCATTTGAATTTTATTGTAATGTGAAAGGAACCACACTCCATGGAGATTTGACCCAATGTGTCAAATTATTAGAGCCCACCTGCGAAAGTCATCATCATTTACCCATGATGTGTGGGTGGACAGACCAGTGCCGGAATGTTCTATGGTCTCTGCGTTTCTAGCGGCCACCAATCCCCAGATGCCTTGCTAGTCCGTCCAGACTTATGATGGCCATGTACCCTTGATGTAGAACGAGAACATGCGCCAAAAGTCTTGCATGGGATTCCATAAAACCATCACTGAGTCTGTAGATGACCGAGATGGCTTAGAGAGTACCGCTTAGTACGCATTACCATTAATACTGGAGTATCTCAGGGGTCTATACTTGGCCCTTTGTTATTTGTCATTTATATAAATGATCTTCCCTTATATCTGTCGTCGTCCTGCGATCTATTTGCAGACGACCGCACAATATATACAAACGCTATTGATCGTAATGTGCTAGAATTATCCTTGCAACAGGAAATAACTAGTGTAGTTAACTGGAGTCATGCAAACCGCATGCAAATTAACATTTCTAAAACAATATCTATGTTAATAAGAACCAGGCAACGGCTTCACAGTCTTAACTCGCAGAGAACTCTTCAGTTGCACATTGGTAGCATGCCTATAAAAAGTGTAACCGAGCACAAGGCACTGGGTCTTATCATAGATCAAAATCTATCTTTTAATTCCCATGTTCATGCTCTAGTTAAACAAATAGCCAAAAAAGTATACCAACTTGCCAAATTTAAACATTTCCTCGATGAAAACACAAGAAAGATATTCTATACTTCCCACATACAAACACATAATGATTATTGCTCAACAATCTGTGATGGATGCTCCAAATCAATAACAAAACGCCTTTATTCACTCCAGAAAAGGGCATTGCGTTTAATCAATGGTGATAATCTTGCAGACAATTCTAACCTGCATGAACGTCTTCAGTTACTGCCACTCCACAAACGCCTACTTTTTAATAAGTCTAAACTAATTCAC
This sequence comes from Cepaea hortensis, assembly GCA_963921405.1. Classification (NCBI taxonomy): domain Eukaryota; kingdom Metazoa; phylum Mollusca; class Gastropoda; order Stylommatophora; family Helicidae; genus Cepaea; species Cepaea hortensis. The sequence goes on from OY992896.1 coordinate 18,073,561, forward strand.
AAAATCCTATTTCAAAATGCTCCAAGATACCTTTGGCCATTGTTTAAATATAACGCAAGACATAGCGAACGACAATATATATACTTCATGTCCCTAAACCTAGGATAGACTTATATAAAACAAGCTTAGCATACTCTGCCACTCAGTTGTGGAACAATTTTCCACAAGAAATCAAAAGACACCACCAATCATTATACATACAGTCTCAACCTGTTTGAACACTACCTCATGACAGACTACATTCCCCCATAAAAAAAAACACACACACAACAACAACAACAAAGACAATAATAATGGTAAATTATCTCGAACGACAACTAGCAAAAAAATACATTCCCATATGTATGGCACGCGACACCTTCCTTGGGTATTTATAATGCCCATGTTAAACATTGCCTCAATGAGTCATGTATTATTGATTATTTTTCATGCGTTTTAATGCTTATTGTTCTTTTGTTGTCAAAGATTTCCTTCATAAGAGATGTTGAATGAAAGAATGTATGAGAGGAAATAAAGAAGAAGGGCAGAATGTCAGACGGGCCTGCGTGCCAAAATCTTAACCCTTTGAAAATAAAGATTTTCTTCGTTCGTTCGTTCGTTCGTTCGTTCGTTCGTTCGTTCGTTCGTTCGTTCATGACAAGTGTCTGAATTTCTCCTGTGTCTGCTACCGAAATCAATACATTATATGGTCAAATCCATTTGAAATAAATCTGAGAACAATTTTCTTTTTATGATCAACTCTATGATGTTATTTTAGTCTAGTTTGGTGTCTAGAGTCATATTAAATTACATTTGGCTATCTAAGCTCCATTCCAGTTCGACATCTTTCGTTTTTAAAGCTGAACTCCTAAATTCTTAGCAGCACCAACTCTCGTTTAGATAACAAGAGTGCGCTAAATGCTTTAGTGCCAAACTAAAGGTAAGTTTTCACTAGACATGGTACACAGTCAAATGGACAAATATTAGCTTATATTATAATGTAAATTTCCGTTCCCTGAGCATTGAAAATACGGACTATACCACGACACGAAACAAATAACTCTATGACCCTAGTATGGCAAAATATGATCTTTCTGTCCAAATGGGAGGTCAAATTTGGCGATATATTACCATTCAGCGCTGAATTAGTTAACAAGCCTTCGGCGGTCGGAAACTGAAAACCAGTCGCTGCTCAGGTAAACAATTTTACAATTAAAAAACAGCCCAAACGATTTTAATAGTATATGTACTTATGATGTACACGCACAAGAAAGGAATCCTTGTCGGTGCTGCGGAGTGTGTGCACTGTATTAAGATTCTCCTTGTGTAATCTGTGGGAGGAATCTGAAGCCTTTATGGCGATATCCGTGTGCAGTGGAAGTGATCTTTGATCAAAACCAAACAAAACTTTTCGAACGCGCATCAATATCCGTTCAATTGTCTATATGTTTCAACTTCAATTTTGATGTCTACCCTTTATCTGTGGATCAACCAGACGTCTAGGTAATTACATTTTATTCGATGTGTTTCATGTATATTGCACGTCTTTATGTTTCATAATTACATCGTAATAGATTTATTTTACTATTATTTCTATCTTTGCCATTTGTTCTTTTGGTTGCTGGCAACTTCTTTCGTGTTTGTGATAGCGGTCTTACATGTCAAACTCTATAAGCATCGTGTTATTCTTTGATTAACATGTAACCGGGGGGGGGGGGGGGGAGAAAAAACAAACAAAACAGCAACAACATTAAGCAGTGTGGTGTTCCATACACTGCTACACGTTTCTTCTGACTACAGAGTTGTCTATTTTCAATAAGGATCTTCAAAAGTGTTTAATTGATTTACCGTACATTTGAACTGAATCATTAGTCCCTATGTGCCGGCCATTACAATGAACACTGTCCGCTCTACTGCAATTTACAGAGATACACCTCGGCTGTTCTGTTCAGCGTGAAACAGAGCATATCCAGCAGTGATTCTCAAATTATATTGTTCCTGGCCACATATTCATAATGAAATGTGTTCAAGCAACTATGGGTCGACCTATACGACTGCTGTAGCAACGCATTAGGTATGCGGATGATACAGTGTTGAATTCAGAAAATGAACATGATCTGCAATATTTAATATAGAACGCTGGATTCTCCTTCGGGAGACCGGGGTTAGAATCCTCGGTAAGGTGGGGGTCTTTTTCTGTCGGGGGCAAAAAGAAAATCCTAACCTGCAGTTTGCGGCGATTGCACTAGCCAGGCCGCCTTAATTCCTCAGGCTCAAAGACCCCTCTATCATACACCGCAAGGTGCTATATTGGCAGTAAATGGCAGTTGTTGTTGTTTTTTTTGGTGTTGTTGTTGACAGTTGTTGCACACAATGAAGAACTAGGGTTATAATTAAATTGTAAGAAGGCATAGGTTATGGTAGTCACTGGGAGAAGGAAATGGCACAATGTAATATACAAATAAATGGGAATATTCTTAAACAAGTGAATAGGTACAATTGTCTCGGAACAGCCATAACATCTGATGGGAGATGTCTTGAATAGGTTAAAACAAGAATTGCCATGACGAATGTAGTCTTTTGTAAGATGGAAAACATACTGACCATTAAAAATATATGTTTGCATATTCTTTACAGGACATCGCTGTCAACATCAGCATCTTTCAGCTGATTGTTGATTTCTTGGCAAGATTGAGCTCAGTAGTTTGCCATTGCTTCCTGAGCGGCCGGCTCACATACTCCGTAAGTTACCGACGCGATTCGAACCACTGCTGATTCTCACCGTCGTCACGTTACTTACGAGAGTATACGAGATTACGGAGAAAAGTCGCTAACCTCTAGGCCAGAAAGCCGGCTTACTGACCATTAGAAAGATGTTATTTGCGACAGGAAACAGAGTGTTGAGGTGCTACACAGAACCTGCACTTTACATTATAAACATACTTACATATGTTCATACTTACATACGTTCATACTTACTTACGTTTATACTTACATACGTACAGACTTACATACATACATACATACTCACATACGTACATTCTTTACATGCGTACCTACTTACGTAAATAATACTTACATAAGTACATACTTACATACATACATACTTACATAGGTACAGACTTACATACACACATACCTGCATATGTACAAACTTACATACGTACATACTTACATACGTACATACTTATATACGTACACACATACATACATAGAGACTTACATACTTATATATGTACAGACTTACATGCGTACAAACTTACATACGTACATACTTACTTTACGTACATACTTATATACGTACACACTTACATATATGGAGACTTACATACTTATATATGTACAGACTTACATGCGTACAAACTGACATACGGTCATACATACATACGTACATTCTTACATAGTACAGACTACTGAGTAACTCCACCGCGAGCAACAGAGAACTCCTGTGGCCACAACTAGCAAAACATAAACAAGCAAGTTCTGAAACAGGAGCCGGCTCTAGGTATGCGCTGAGTTGAATTGAATCAAGAACGGACATCATTGAGCTCGGGGCATTCCCGTAAGCGCGCAGTCATCATCTTTAACAGCCAGCGAAGAGCTGCAATACTAATGGTCCCGTTGCAATCTGATTATATGTCCATCTTCCTTTACCTCTGAATGACGACTATCGACCAAATCCTATGACCCCCCCCCCCCCCCTTGCTGTTACACACTCTCTAGAGTTTGCTAGATCATGATAGTCTGTCTGTTCTACTGCATTATTCACATGCTCCCAGAGGGTCTTCACCACATCTGCCTTATCATTCATCAAATCACCCCTTGATGATGCGGTATCAGCCAATCTCTCTGCCTGTTCATCTCCAACCACACCAGAGTGTTCTGCTGTGTGTATGTGAAATTATAGAACCGTCAGATATTCCAGGCCTGAGTGTTCTGAGGAAGTGGTGACCAGTTTGTCCCTCTCGTAGCAAACGACGAGGGTAGCCATTGGATTCTCGTCTGGCGGCGCTCATTACAATGTCAGGGCGGCATTCCACCCGTGAGACCAAATCTCCCGCTCAACTAGCAAGAATCAAGATGCAACTATAAAAACGCTCGGCTGAATTTCAATTTACGATGTGCTTTTTGAAAGCATCCTTTGTAACATCTAAGAAAGTACGTAGAAGTAATGGGAAAATATCTTAATGAGATTCATGCAACCGTCAAATTGCTGGAAACATGTTAGAGTCCGTTCACAAATGATTGCCCTCATTCACGATCAAGTGTTTTGAAAAAAAAAAAACTTCATCATTATGAAATTTTTTCTGCTGCCTTATATTTAACACCCCCCCCCCCCATCCCCAAGGAATATGTCTTTAATAGGTCCAAGACAATGGAATCATGGAATGCGTCGACATTTCTTTGATGTTTTGGCGAAAATCAAGTGAATTCACGCTAACAAACTTGTTTTTACAGTAATGCACGTCAGTTCGGTTGATGACACAATGCGTATCTATATTCGTATGGAAATTGGCGCAATGTGTAATAATAGTAAAGACAGAGAATTTACAGAGGCATGGGGTAAATAATGTGGAATCGAAATAGAAGTTGACAGGAAAGTAGAAGGAATATATTTCTTACCTTATTATTAATTTCCTTCTTGTTTCTTCAGCCGCTGGTTAATAATGTGTACACAAGGAGTCATGTTACTAAGATGTATTTAACTTTTTGCATGGAGTTCGTGAAAGCTTCCAAACAGCTGTGCGTTAATGTGCGTAAGGAGTGACCAGAGATGATACCGCAATTTAGTCATTATATGTCAATTTTTAAGGATCTTTTCAGCCGTTTGTGTAGTTTTTTCACACGTACACAAGGGTGACAGAACCGTGTTGAGTCTTCGTGAAACATTGTCTACTCTGCTGTTTACTGTTCAGAGACGGAACATGATTACCTGCTTTGCACGACAAATATAGTTGTGAATGTCTCTGTAGTGGGCTTCCTTCTTAACGGCCAAGATGTTGGTCATCTTTTCATTACAGTTTATAGACTGATTCGTATGTTCGTATGTTGTCCCCTTATTTGACAAAGTGTTTGTTCTCACATATCTTGTTCTACCACATATGTCAGTTTCCACCACAATATTACTCTTTATTTTTGGTATTCAATGCGTTTAGTGTTGTTGTTGTTTTTTTTCTTTCAATGCCAGTTGTTTTCACCGTTGAGGGCTTGCGGTACAGAAAATTCATCAGTGTGGAAAACAAACTGTTGCCATTGACAAGTTGTATTATTTGTCCTGATGCTGTAATGTTTAGGGCCTGTAATTCTTCTGAATAGTTCGAGCAAATTATCACAGTAGGCGTGCAAATAAATTAATGTCAGCGATCTGCCCTGATCTTAATCTATGTCGGACGATTCCAGTAGACTGATGACTGCTCTCGGTTGCATAAAATTAAATCTATCCTTTCCCCAATAGTCATCTTCCTCTTTTACCACATGGTCCTCCCATTTTTTTCCCAGTAACGTTTATCAATATTTAATATTGTGGACTGGGTTAGTATCTTGACCTCAGACAATTTGAATATAGTATTGTCAGCTGCCACCTGTCCTTTAATTTTACCCCACACAAGTTCTATAGGGTTTAAATGCGACTGGTACGGCGGAAGTCTCAAGCACATATGGCTCTTCTATCATCTTGTCGATTTGATATTTCTCGCTTTTTTGCAAGGGACAACAATTCTAGCTTGAATTACGCTTCTAGAAATGGTATGATTGCCCTTCGGAGCCATATCTTTATTCCTTCCTTTGTGCTCGAGGCCGTAGGTATGTTGTCTTCTTGGGTAACATTGTCATATGATGCATTGTCCATAATTAGACAAGACGGTCTATCTGGGGATAGAAGCACTGTACTCTCGAGCCAATCTCTAGTTGTAATAACTCCACAGCGGATCAAACACGACAGGGGGCTTCTGATCGTCAGAAGGCTACCCCATTCCCCAAGTATTTCGGAGATTTAGCCTCTTGATACTCTCTAGGGGCGGTTCCGTCCGGATCATGACTCCGGGCACATTTCCCCTGCCGTGGAGACGTTTGGTCGCATTCGTTATCCCTATTGTTGTGCTTGTCCCTTCATTGTTACCATGTCCACTCTCAAGCCTTCCCTCCCTCAGTGAGAGGAGTCCGTGCAGCCTGTGCTTGCCCTTTAGCACGTGTGCTCGCGAGGAGCCAGCTTCATCCCCCGCCACGGCCTCTATCGCCTCCATTCGTCTCCGTTGCCGTGTTTCATCCTCGTGACGCGTTCACGGCGCCGCACTCTACTGGGAAGCCGGTTCCTCCTTTACGTTTTTGGACCCACCTCTTGGTCTCTGCAGCTGAATGAGTGCGACTTACTGACGATTATCGCTATGTTATGGAGGTTGGACTTGGACCGACATTTGCATAGTTGACTGCACTCAGATTCTAATTCTACTCAGATTCTATCGCAGATTCTCTAAATACATTACCATTCATCTCATTATGATAATGCCTATTGTCTGTATGCTTTGATACCAACATGAGTCCAGTATTCTGCAGTAAGCCATTAAGTACTACCAGCATGGACTATGACCAAACGCTGTCCTTTACTACTGGGCACATATCACTCTATCTTTTGATCCACTGATTACCATTCCTTTTAATATGTATGGTGCGCACTGATTCAAGTTTCATCAAAATACACTATCTTATAATTTTCTTTGCGCATTTCCCTTATTTCACGTAGGTATTTGCTTCTCATGGCTCCTAAATCCAAATGCTCGAAAATTATATTTTAACCTCCCTTGTACTTTCTAAACGTGAAGCCTAATGTCCTTATAACTTTCCACAAAGTTGTTTTGGATAGCTCTGCGTCATTGTTCTTTCTCAACCAAACCCTAAGTTTTCTAACAGCCATTGTTTCTTTGGTATCCTGAAATTTTATAATAACTCGCCTTATGACATCCTTGTCAAAGCTGTCTACAATTACCTTTCTACATACTGTTTGCTTATTGCGTGGTGGTTTCATTCCAGGTTCTCTGGATTTGTAATAGTATGAAAAAGTGTCATGCGATCAGCTTCTTGACAACAGTATGTGTACAACTTCATAGCAATGCTTTGAAGTGTACAAAATTTCACATTCAATCCCACTCAACAATATTCACACATTCAGATGTTAGCGATAAATGGTAAGCTTTATAAAATAATCACGTTTCATGAAAGCACCCACTATAGGTAGAATTATCGACGACACCTCTGAACACTTCCCTTGCATTACGTGGCGCTCTTTTCATAAGGAAAAATTCCCGTGCAGCCCGAGAAAATTCACAATTGAACGCTGATGTTTCCGTGTGAAGATGGAATCCATTTTATAATATGCACTTCATCTCTGACCCGTAAATTATATACCGAATATAAACAAATACTTAGATCTCTTTTCATAAGGAAAAATTCCCGTGCAGCCCGAGAAAATTCACAATTGAACGCTGATGTTTCCGTGTGAAGATGGAATACATTTCATAATATGCACTTCATCTCTGACCCGTAAATTATATACCGAATATAAACAAATACTTAGATCTGCTGTACAATCTTCAGAACAAAAACTTTTTTTTTTTTTTTTTGGGGTGGAAATAATGATAAGGTTATATGCGAAATCTCATCATTTTCCCTCAGTTGGTTACTGAGATATGGATTTTTTGGAGAAAACAAATGTGAACGGACTATAGTTGCGAATCCTTTACAGAATGTTGCAGTTAACACCATAATTTTGTTGGCTATTTGTGATTTCTTGACAAGTTTAGTTTCAGTATTTTGCCATTTCATTCTGGACTACCAGCACCCATAATATTGTATAAAAACCAAGCCAAGGCAGTTATATTTCTAATGCTGCATGCGAGATTATGAACTATGGAAACATGCATCTGCAGAAATTGTATTTAATTATTCATCGTGTGCTGTAAAAGTTGCATTATGCTATTATTTCATTTAGACTTCAATTTTTCAAACTTACGAGACTCCGCGCTCCAAGAACATTTTTGTAAATCCTCTCCATTCCCGTCAATGTCACGCTGGTCTCCGCCAATCACTTTCTTAAATCTTCTGTCTCTCTGTTCCTCCATTCTCTTCGTGGTCGCCATCTTGGTATCGTGGTCGCCATCTTGGTATCGCGGTGGCCATCTTGGTTATGTACATTACATCCGCTCAGTGCTGGCTATAAATAACTTAAATAATTAATTACGCCCGAAGCTAACGGTGTTCTGTTTGGCAGCAGACCGCTTTGCGTTTTTTTTTTTTTTACGAAATAGAATGGGTGCCTGTCGTTCAAAAAGCAATGGCAAATTACGGAACGTAAACATGCTAAGAGATCACGAACAGCATAACAATGATGAGGTTGACTGCGACGTCCTGTAAAAGAATATGCAATTAACTTTTTAACTGTGTTCTGGATCACTAGCGAACTTAATAGCTGGTAATGTCACGACTACTGTCGGATGCGGAGTTCAATTCCGGGGGCTCGTCGCTAGCCAAGTGAAAGATCGGTCACCTATTCCTCCATGCACTTATTCTTACATCACGCTATGACGTCATAGACCCATAGCATGAAATTGCTTTGAGACATTTTTTTATTGTTTTTTTTTTGTTTCTTTTTAAATAACAACGGTCCGGGTTTAATTCGCAACTGAGGCTGGCTTCCTTGTCTGTTTTATTTTTTTTTTTTTTTAAATAAATGCAAGTGGTTCTCAACCTTTTTTGGCCCATGCCCCCCCCCCCCTCCCCCCTCTTTACCATATGTTCAGAACGCCATTCCCCTCCCCCCCCCCTTTTTTTTTTGAATTTCCTCCCTATAAATTCCCCCCTCCCCCACCCTTACACAGTATACATAAAAATGAAAGCTAAATTTATTAACACATACTAGAACATGTCTAGACATCTACGTAAAACGTGATTTACGGGTCTACTTCGTTTTAAAACGAATTTCATTAAGGCGAGAAGTACAGAGCCGTAAAATTTAGAGGGAAAAACAATATCAAGTAACTGGTTCTTGTATGAATGCGAGCTTGAAATAATCTTAATTTCCCCCCCCCCCTCCCCATTGGAAACCCTAATATTCCCCCCTGGGAGGGGGGGGGGAATTCCCCACCGGTTGACAACCACTGATCTATGCGGTTCAGTATGCGGCCCAGCCTCTTAATAATTGGTACCGTACAGTTTTCATGGTTTTCTAGTGATTGTCTTGGACAGATAGTAATGGAACTGTGCACATAACCTCATTATGCCGTGGCCTAGAATATGTGAAGGTCTTCAAAAGGGAGTATCAGTTATGGGATACTTTTACCTCTACACCTAAGTATGCGCACAGACACACACACATATATGTACATACACCCACATACGCATCTATAATCAAGTTAATGGACATATCACTTCACCTCTATACTTACACACACACACACTCACACACACACACACACACACACACACACACACACACACACACACACACACCCACGCGCTATACATAATCAGGTTATAGAAATATAACTTTTACTCTTACACCTAAGCACACACAGGCACACACACACACCTGTACTTACACCTACTTGCATTTGTAATGGAGCTAACAGACTTATCACTTTTACCTCTACTCCTAAGTATACACACATACACACATCTATGCATACACCCACGCGCATCTATAATCAAATTAATAGAAATATCACCATTAGAAAGAAGATGCTCCACGTTTAATTTGTCATCAGTTGCCTACCATAGACTCTGATTGGATTGCAATCAAGCACGATCTTTGCCCCACTATGAACTATCAATTAGTGAATCGACTTTCCCGTGTGCAGAGCCGACTATGTGAGTCTACGCATTAACACAGTGAAAGAAGCAATATTTTAAACGATATAGTCAACAAAACATTGGGGGACGATGCATCAATAACATTAGATATGCAGATGATACAGTCTTGATTGCAGACAATGAACAGGACCTGCAACATTTAGTAGATGCGGTTGTTACACACAGTGAACAACTAGGGTTAGAATTAAATTGTAAAAAGACACATATTATGGTCGTCACTAGGAAGAACGAAATACCACAATGTAATATACAAGTGCCGGACTCTCTGGCCGAGGGGTTACAACACTTTCTCCGTAATCCCGTTTATCACGCAGAGTCTCGTAGCAGGGCGAGAGCTGGGAGATGTTCAACCCCCGCTGGTGACTTGCGGGATAACTGAGCCGGCCGCCCAGAAAGCAATGGCAAACTACTGAGCGTAATCTTGCCAAGAAATCAACATACAGCTGAAAGATGCTGATGTTGACATCGGTGTCCTGTAAAGGATATGCAAAACATGTATTTATTTAATATACAAGTAAATGGGAATATTCTTCAACAAGTAAATAGGTACAATTATCTCGGAATAGTAATAACATCTGATGGGAGATGCCTTGAAGAGATTAGAACAAGAATCGCCATGGCAAAAGTAGCCTTTAGCAAGATGAAAACCATACTGACCAATAAAAAGATGTCAATTGAAACGAGAAAAAGAGTGTTGAGATGCTACATAGAACCTGTACTTTTATATGGATGTGAAGCTTGGATAATGAGCAGTCAGGCTGAAAAACATCTGATGGCTGTAGAAATGTGGTTTCTGAGGAAAATCCAAAGAATACCATGGACAGCCAGAAAGACAAATGAACAAGTCCTTCAAGAAACAAATGAAGATCGTAAACTGATTAGAGACATTAGACGTAGACAGTCACAATTTTTTGGGCATGTTATAAGAAGAAATGATTTGGAGAACTTGGTGACAACTGGTAAGATCGAGGGGAACAGACCAAGGGGAAGACCGAGAAGTAAATATCTGGATGGCTTGGCCTTGTGGCATGGTCGAGACAGAAACACGGAGCTGATCCACGGCTCTGGTGATCGAGTGAGATGGCAGAACATGACCGCCCACGCTTATCGGCATGGCACATGATGGATGGATGGAAAGTAATGGCGACCAACGTGGCATTGACCACACCACCCACTGGGTGTCTGTTGGTCTACAAATACCGTGACCCATGCCGCAGTAGACGTGTAGATGACGTTGATCGCTGGAGTAGAAAGTCTAACAATGTGGGCCTGGCAATATATATACAATACGCCTCGAATCAATTTAAAAAACAAATTCAATTCAACTTTATTTTAAAAGGGTTACAAATTGGCCCTTATACCATTCGGCTCTTCCAATCACTCATCTTTCATTTATCAACAGTGCATGATGCATTCACATAGGAACATGCATTGTCAAATGAATGTTGTAAACATGAACAATGCATATTACAATGTTATGAGACACATCCCTCACCCACCCACACAACCTTTTCCACCCACATAACCCCTATCCACCCACACACATCCCCATCAACCCACATACAACCCCCACCCACCCACACACACCTCACCCACTCACACATATCACCCACCCATACACACACCTTCCATCCACCCACACACATCCCCAACCGCACACCTCTCCACCCACCCCATACTCCCACACACCCACCCTACCCACCCACGCACAGTCTCACCCAGCCTTACACATCCCCCACTCACCCACACACTCTTGACTTGAAGAGGGCTCCTTTTAAATATCATCTGCTTCTTCTTTGCGTTCATTCGGAGTGTTTTTTCAGATGTGATTGCGGTGTGTCTAAGTTATGCGCCTTTGGGCCGAAACCCGTAGGCCAACAAATCCGGCTTTAGCGTGCTTTTTTGACCAGGTAGCATTCCTGGGCCTTTTAAATATGAGATGCGGTGAGCCGTGCATTGCCTCTCTTCATGGTAAGATTATCTTACTTACCACTCGTCCGCCTTATGTAGCTCTTTCTCCGTATGTTAAGCTCGGTAACGAACATAAGCAATCTTTCAAGTTTCTATTTCTTGGATTTTTCATTCATGTGCCTTGTCGGCTTTCGTGGCTCAGCATGCTTCTCCAAAAATTGCGATCTCAGACAGCATGGATAGTTCCTGTGTTGATTCCCTTCCTTGCCATGACGCAAGACTGTCCAGAAAGGTCAAAAATCAGTCCAGTGCCACAGAAGAAGTATGGATTACGCTTGTGTTCAAAGCGAGCGGGCGAGCGAACGAAAGAAAAACAAACCTTTCCGAAGTTCGCTACATTTTTATTATGTTGCATAAGGCAGTATGTTTAAAAAAAAAAAAGTAATACGAATCTTACGAGAAAATTCCCATGTCCCTCTCGATTCACACAACAAAGAAATAATACATCACTGTTCACACATTTTTTTCCCCCGCATATCCTTTACAGGACATGGCTGTCAACATCAGCATCTTTCAGCTGATTGTTGATTTCTTGGCAAGATTACGCTCAGTAGTTTGCCATTGCTTTCTGAGCGACCGGCTCGCATACTCCGTAAGTTACCAACGCGGAGAGAACCGCTACCAATTCTCGTGCACGTCACGTTACTCACGAGAGTATACGGGATTACTGAGAAAGTCAGGTGTAACGCCTAGACCAGGGAGCTAGGCCTGTTCACACTTACTCAATTGAAATCACGTTGTCTTTGTTTGAGAAACAGGTTTGGCTTGATTTAAGTTAATTAAACAACCACAGTAACTCATTATCTCACTTAATTAATGTGCTATTTGCATAAAGAATAGGTATTAGTTTTCACGAAAATTAGATAATAATTAGTTTATTTCAACGCGTATAAATAAGCCAGAGTCCTAAAATTTATATTCCAGATCTTGCTGTTTTCCATGTTGGCCGTGCAGTTAAAGACAAGAGCCCCCGGAGCTAAAACTTTCTTGCAAGTGATAAAAGCGCGATTTGGAAGGCGCAGCCATATTGTTTACTGTTGCTATGCCTTAGCAACGAATATAGTCGTGACGGCCATGTTGATGCTGGGTAGGTTTCACCTTTGTTAGTTAGTTGTCTCTTCTAAATCACTTGTGTTATGGGAGTCAGTTTGGGCTAATGGATAAGCGCTCGTTCTTAAACATCCGGTGTGCTCTGCTGAGGTAGCAGGTTCAACCCCTATAAGGTCAGTTGGAATAAAATGTTGACGTTTCGTCCTTGACATGGGGGTATCATTTACACGTACCTTAGAAATCGAAGTGGGTTCGCCTGATGGTGAAGGACGCTGGTAATTAGTATTTAGAAATTTGTGTTATTATTAGAACATCTGTTTTTCTGCCTGTCTGTTTGTCTGACTGTCTGTCTTTGTAGGTATGTTTGTAGGTAGGTGGGTACGTGCACACATGTGTACTTGTGCAGGTATAGATATGTAGGTGGGTAGGTAGGCACGCGAGCATGTATGTATTTCTATCTCTATGTGCGTGCATGTCTGTGTGTGTATGTCTGTCTGTATATGTCTGTATCTGTGTGCTCTCTGTGTCTGTGCGTTTTGCCTATGTGTTTGTTTTGGTTTGTATCTGTGTCTCTATCTGCCCGTGTCGGAGTCAGTGTTTATGTCAGTGACTGTGTGTGTGTGTGTGTGTGTGTGTGTGTGTATTTATTATGTGTATGTGTGAGCACCTGCCTGTATGCATGCATGGATGTATTGCTGAATGGGTAGATCAGAGGTTCTCAACCGGTGGTGAATTCCTCCCCAGGGGGGAATTTTAGGGTTTCCGGGGGAGGAGGGAAATTAAGATTATTTCAAGATCGCATTAATACAAGAACCAGTTACTTGATATTGTTTTTCCCTCTAAATTTTACTGTTCTGTACTTCTCGCCCTAATGAAATTCGTTTTATAACGTAAGTAGACCCGCAGATCACGTTTTATGTAGATGTCTAGACTTTTTCTAGTATAAATTAATAAATTTAGTTTCCATTTTTTTGTATACTGTGTAATTGAAGGGGGGATTTATAGGGAGGCAATTCGAAAGGAGGGGGGAGGGGGCGGAAGACGTTCTGAGCATATGGTAAAGGGGGACATGGGCCTGTCAAAGAGCTACGTAAGAGCTCAGAGCTAAGTACCATATAAATAGAGCTAAAGCAGAGGAAAGTAACATAGCGATCTAGGAAACCAGACAGAAGGGACACAAGCACGAGTAGAACTATAAATAGCTCTGCACTGGACACACTCATGTCAACAAGGAGGTCAATGAGTCTACGTGAGCTGGGGTTACCCAAGAGACTGGGAAACCCGCATCACGAGAAGTGACCCTACAACACTGGTTGCTATAACCAAGTGACCAGCGTGCTGGAACTCCAAGCACGCAAACCAGCGGATGCACGGAGAACCAATTACTCGTGGCTGAACACGCCACTGAGAGATTGGTCAGACAGAGACTCGACGGCGTAGGCGACGGACTGTATATCCGCTGTGAATACTTTGTTGCTAAGAAGGACAGTATCAATAGTTATGACTTAAGCTTAGTTTCATTAGTTATTACCATCAACATCATCTTCTCACTACATCTTTATAACATACTATGATGTTCAATACCGATGTGGTATTCCGCTCGCGGAGCTCATGTACTATCAGCTCCAAATAAAATGTATCCTTTTGTACAAGAAGCGAGTTGTCACTTTCGTGTGGTACAAAAGAAGGGAATCCTTGTATGCCTGTCGCAAATGAGTTGTTGACAGGCTGGATTTCATTTGGTGTCAGAAGTGCTAGATTTGAACCTACACCAGGATTTCATTTGGTGTCAGAAGTGCCTTTTGAACCTACACCAGGATTTCATTTGGTGTCAGAAGTACTAGATTCGAACCTACACCAGGATTTCATTTGGTGTCAGAAGTGCTTCTTGAACCTACACAAATCGGTAGGATCTCATTTTGTGGGGCTTGAACCACCTTCAAGCACTTTAAATTGCCATTTTTCGCACAGAAATTCGGAATTTCTACAAAATGTTACTTGTGAATTCTTTTGATGGAAAAGTATAGAATATAAACTGTGATTGAGTGCAAATTGCAAATATTTATTGAAAGTACAAATTTAACTATCATTTGTGAAACATTTCTTGTGATACAGTCATAATGTCAACATTCATCACATTCACGTATGTATTTGTGCAAAAGAAAATTCTTTTTGCACAAGAGAAATAAATCAGAGGTCAAGCTAAAGTCATACAGAGCAGCTCAGTCAGAGACGATAGAGAGTGAAGACAAGACGACATTGACGTTCATTTGACGATTCATCCTACAATTCATTGACGAGTCATTTATACTATCATAACATTCACATCAGTTACATCATTCATCATATTTATATCACATTTGCAAGTTACCATCCGCATAAACTATATTGTTTAAAGTAATAACAACCATGTATTGTATATTACATGCATTTTTCTAAAGTGTTGATGCTCTATTAAACAGAGACATCAGTTGTACAAGCAAGTCTATCAGTTGTGTGTACGAAATTCAGCGGTGGAACATCCCGAGTGCCGTATTTTTCAGCAGATTAGATGAGTATATTTTCCACTATTTTGATAACCATCGTTAACTCTGCATCTTCTTTTTCAGTGAAGATTGTAAATATCTAACACATATTAACTGTAAAATTGTATTGATATCAGTGGTATACTATAGTCCGTCTTCGGCGAAGGAAATCTTGTTGATCCTATAAGTAATCGTACGCTCATTACTTGTCGCTACGCTTGTCTTAAAACTGAAAATTAAAGGAATTGTCGGAAGGGCCGTTTGCACGAGGCTCTCGAGAGCCAATATATACAGGGATAACTGGCCCGTGGCAGCCTAAAGTCCACTGCATCTGTGTCCGTCTTCCATGCTCGCCACTGGAGCCAGACGGACACAGACGAGGGAGCGGGGGCGAAGGTGTTGCGCGACCACTTCCTCGCTATACAAAACCAAAGCGCAAGTCATTTGTTCCTCATCAAAAGATGTAGTGTAATGAATGGCCATCGTCAATGAATAGTCAACGTCATTCATGATGGACGAACATCGCAATATAAAGCCATATAATGTCATCATTAAATGACTGCATACAGGCTGGCAAAGAACTAGGCCATACTGGAGAGAAATTAGAGAAGTGGGCAGAGCAGAAATACAAAGAAGAAACAGAAAGAAAAGCTGCTCTAGAGAGAGATGAAAGAGCATTGGAAAGATAGCATCAGAAAGAGATGAGAGAGTTAGAGGAAGCCACTAAACAGAAGGAATTAGAAATGAAACAAAAACAGATAGAGATGGAAGACGCCACTAAACAGAAGGAATTAGAAATAAAACAAAAGCAAATAGAGGTGGACTCGCAAACTAAGTTAAAGATGAAAGAGATGGAGATTGACTCAAACATCCAGATAGCCTCTACTAAACAAAAGAGTCAGGAAGAGCAAATTAAATTCTCTAAATATAAAGGGATCATCAAGCCCTATAGTCAAGGAGATTCGATCTCAGCCTGGACTGAGAATATAGAGTTCCAGCTCAGAATTCAGAAAATACCATTAGAAGATTGGGCTATGATTTATATGAGAAATCTCAGTGGGGAGCCCTTAAAACTTATCGAATCGATACCAACAGAACTAAGAAATAACTATCAATATATCCATGATAGGATTATGTAGCATTTTCTACTCGATGCTCCTGGATATCAGATCCAGTACTCACAAATCAAACCAAAGCCAACCGAAACGTTTTTAGACTATGTATCAAATGTTCAGAGTATATTCAGTAAATGGCTTAAGGCGGCAAAAATAGGGAAAAACTTTGATAGATTACAGGACTTAATGGTGATGGATAATGTCATATCCACAGTTCCTACTCCCTTTGCTAAGTTCCTTCAACAAGCAGACATTGAATCTATTGAACAACTTGAAAAACGTGGTTCAGCTTATTTTTCTTCAAACCGCGACATATTTAAAACATCAATACATGATACTGATATTACTGCTTTTGCTAAGAACTTACCAAGCTGGTCTTACAACCAAAAAGGGTATCAGAAGAAAGACAAACATTATCAGAAGCCACCACAGTGTGGATACTGCAAATTATTTCATCCGCAGTACTCGATGTGTGATAAAAGTCCATCATATCCTGCTCATCTTGAAATGATGATGAAAAAGCAGGAAGACAAACGAAACTCATACAAACGTGCGGTTAAATGCTTCTTCTGTTCATCTTATGGCCACTATTCTTCTAAGTGTTTGGGCAGGCAAAGAATGAAGGCTAGCAATGCTTTGCTCATAGATACATCATCTGACGATGATAGTGTAGTTGATTCTGAGCTCGAAAATGTATTACCATTCAATGAGTGTGAGAGTGTGGCTGTAGTTACTGATCTATTAAACTTTAATAAATGTGACACCTGTCACCAGTTTCATGCGGACGTTAAACTCAAATGTGGTCATGTTGTACCATGTTCCAACGAAGATGCTAATTCAGCTTTAGCCTCCAGAGGTAATCTAAAGTTCCACGATGCACTGGTCAACGAGCAACCATGCCAATGTTTACTTGATAGCTGAAGCACTTTACTCGGGGTAAGGAGAGAGCTAGTTAACCCAGAGTATTATACGGGCGAGTTTGTTAAATGCCGTACTTTCTCTGGTAACATTGAGAAACACCCGCTGGCAAAAGTCCGTATAAACACTCCGTTTCTTTCCGGCACATTTACGTGCGCGATTTTGCAGAATCCCTGTACTGACTTGATTTTGGGTTGCTTGCCATCATTAAAACACTGTACTGATGATGAAATATTAGCCTGGAAACAAACAAACACGGCTAATGCTGTAATTAGGTCAGAGACCCAGACACATGATACTGACCTACAAAATGAAATGTTACAGTTGTTAACACCCAGCGGTGGTAGTGACAATACTACTCGACAAGAGTTTATCGAGGCACAACGCACCGATCAAACTATTGCACCTTATTTTAAATTGTTAGGTGAGCGAGCGAAAGTAACTAAAAATGCATCTTGGTATTTCAAAATGCATAATGGAATTCTCATGCGTTATTATACCACCAATAACCATGAAATTCAGCAGACGGTGTTACCTGTAAAACACCGACAAAATGTGCTAAAGATTGCGCATGAGTCACCATTTGCTGAACATTTGGCTTATAACAAAACGAGAGCCAAAATTTTATCACACTTCTATTGGCCTAAATTTGGTAACGATATTAAATATTTTTGTCGGTCATGTACCATTTGTCAACATGTAATAGAAAAGGGAAAGCATGTAACAACCAAGGTCCAAGGTTTAATATTGGCTTCTCGAAAGAGACCATTCGAAAGGTATGCCAATAAGGGTGCCAAAACCATACACATTGAACCCAATCAAGAGGTGCCGCTTTTACTACCAGATAAACGTAACTTGTTATTAACGTCATGGCAAAGGCCATTCAAAGTGGTACGACAGATATCAGATGTCGATTAAGAAATATCGATAAACCGAAAATCAAAGATATTTCATATCAATATGCTGAAGCCTTATTTCTCACGACAAGAACTGATGACAGACGAACAGAGTGCATTTACACCAAGCAATCGGACGACAAACGTACATAACACAACTACACTAGGTAGGGCGACAGATGACGACGACATCGCAAACACACCTAGTCAGGAAACAGAACACACAGCTAGTACAACGACAGTACTTAATCAGACAGATGACGATGAGATAGAATTACCAGTCCCGACAGTAGACACGACTGGGACAATTGATAGCATACGGTTAGAACCGAAACTCACAGACGAGCAACGACGACAAATCATAGAGCTAGTGACGGAATACAGGGACATTTTTTCCGACATCCCAGGTAGGACAGACAGTATAGAACACTCCATTATTCTGACTGATAACACCCCTATTAAATGCCGACCTTATTCCATCCCATTAAATTACAGGGAAAGTCTCGACAAGGAACTTCTAACTCTTGAGTCGAGTGGAATAATTCAAAAATCACAGTCAGAATACTCTTTTCCTATCGTCCTTGTCAAGAAAAAGTACTCTACGATCCGTCTCTTTGTCGATTATCGCCGGTTAAATAACGTGACCAAGGTCGATGCAGAGCCTATTCCATCATGTGAGGATCTCATTCTTGATATGTCAACATCACGTATCTTTTCTAAACTTAACCTTACTAATAGATATTGGCAAGTCCCGATGCAATCATTGTCTATCCGTTTAACAGCATTCTCAACACCTCTAGGTCTGTATGAGTGGCGATTCCTTCCTTTTGGCCTTCGTAATGCTCCAGCCACTTTTGTCCGACTCACCATTGACCTTTTACACGGAGTTACTAATACGGCGACGTATATTGATGACATTTGTATCCATACCGCAGACTGGACATCACACTTACAGAAACTGCGACATGTCTTCGATAGGTTGCGATTATTCGGTCTTACAGTAAAGCCAACCAAAGTTGAGTTAGGAATGGAAGAAATTGATTTCCTAGGCCATACGATCAGCAGAGGCCAACTTAGGACAGATGACAGAATTGTCACGAAAATTTTCAATTTAACTATGCCAACGACCAAGAAGCAGGTTCGAAGTTTGCTTGGTCTGGTTAATTAATACAGCAAATTTATACACAATTTGGCTGAAATCACCAGCGTTTTTTCTAATGTTTTGAAAGCATCTGTGAAATTAAATGTACAAGATGCACAGTTAATTGGTGCCTTATCAAAATTGAAACGTATGTTTAGCGTTCCACCTATTTTGCGCTTGCCTAACCAAAATATTACGTATTTTCTTCGTACAGACGCAAGTGTTATTTCCATTCCTGGCGTCTTAGGCCAGTTCTATGAGGGAATGTTCCACCCCATAATGTATGTAAGCTGGAAAATCACCCCTGCTGAATCAAGATACTCAGCCTCTGAATTGGAAGGTTTAAGCGTGATCTATTGCGTCAGGAAGCTTCATATATTCTTAGCGGGTACGGAGTTTGTCATTGAAACCGATAATTCGCCGCTGACTGTAATGCAGTCTGGGGTCCACCGCAATAACAGGATCTACAGGTGGTCCTTGATCCTTCAAAATTATGCTTTCACTATTAAGCATTTGAAGGGAAGCTTGAACTCTCTGGCTGACACATTGAGCCGACCTTCTCCCATTGAGATACCTGAAATACGAGAAGAGATCGACCTTAAATCACCAGAGACATTGACACTGTAATTACCTAGTGCCCTATGTGGTGATTATGAACACTGTAGTTCGTGACCATCGCCAGTCGTCTAAATTTGTGTAATATTAACTGTGTCAGTATAAGTGAAATGAACAGACACGTTATTAGTTGTCTACACCACCACCATATATTTAACCCTTGAGTGGATCGAAATATGAAAGTTACCCAGGATGAGAGCGTAAATCAGACTTTGTCTACCTGAACTCTATTGTGTGAGTACATTCTACAGAGGACGCTGCTCCGACATCACACCTGGATGTAATTAGTTAGTTTAGTTAAATAGAAATTATATGTGATATGTATATAACATGTTTTTATAACAGTTGCGTATATCTTTATAATTTTGTAGTAATAATAGAATTATGAATGTAGAATTGCCTATATAACTTTATTTATGACATTTCAAAGTTAAAATTCATCTACATTTACATACAAACTCATTTAGTTTAACACCTACATCATACTTTCCAATTATGAAACATTACTTTAGTTTACCACCATTTAAACACATTTATTTATATATTTAGTTAATTAAAACATTACTTACAAATTAACCCCATAATTTAGGAATTTATATCATTCGATGTACTAATAACACTTTAAGGTAACTAACCCACTTTTCCCCATTTTGATCATTTAGTTAGATTAGTTCCCTTATATTAATTTAGAACAGTACACCAACTTACAATCGATTAGATATGTCAGTTATTACCACAGGATTGGTAGCAAACAATCCTTGCAACCATGTATATTTTTGTATAGTTATGACGAGTGCAGAAACACAGCACAGTCATTTGGCTTTAAAACCTGTTTAAATTCAGCCAACTATTTATTGTATATATTTATTGTTCATCAATTTTGTTTCTTGAACCATATTTTAATGACTGAACTATTATTTTAAAAGCATTGTCGAATGGAAGATGAACGAGAGATGTGTGAATGAGAGGGAGAGAATGAATTATATAAGGAAAGTGAGAGATTTAGCAGTAATTTTTCACCACACAATACGACTTGTTAGAATTCGTCTGTGTCAATCTGTGTAAACAATGTGTTGTTGAGATGATTTTATCTGTGTAGTTGCTATACTTTAGCGATAGAGATAGAAAATATATTTTGAGCATCTTAAAACGGGACTGTAGTCATGAATCAGATTAACACACTCGTTTGTGGCTACAATAAATCGCTTTACTGCGCTCGAAAGAGTACATACACGTAAATGATAAACGCATACACATATTGGTTAGTTAAAAACACTTTAGTTTAATATAAAACACGCAACCAAACAGGAAAACGAACACATAAACTTGCATACATCATTATTTGCAAAGAACGATAACTACTCTAACAGGGGACACAATAACACCTCGAAAACTTTAATTTAACACTTAAATATTTCTTCACAAGCGGAAGCTAAAAAGGTGAAGAGTGGCACATAAAGCATGTATACTAGTTGGAGCAAATATTATATGGGAGTATGAACATTCATTGGTCATGTATTGTACTCGTAACAGAGGCAAGTTGTATGGGTTGTCAATATTGGACAATTTGAGGACAGGTGTCAGGGTCTTAAACCTGGCTCGTTATACCTAACACATGTGAGACAAGTACAAGTACAAAGTGATTGGACTTGACACGCAACGACACGAAGTTCAATGGATTTATTTACAAGTCACATGCAATACGATCTAGTTTGGCATGTGATGATCATTACAATACAAATACAATGCATTAATACACTTACAGACAAACTCAGCTTCTCACTCTAGCTCACAAGATATACACGCATTCGACTTTCGGGAACAGAACTACACAAAGCCTTTCTATACCCACACGTCCTGTCTTGTCCAAGTACCAAAGCGGTCTGTCTGTTTCCCGCACAGCGCGTTCCATCCTGAAGTGGCGTCACGAGGACTGCGTGCGTCTTGCTTTGCCCTTGCCTGACCGCTGGCTGCCACGTCAGCCAGCAACCTCGCGGGCAGGTAACTAATACTCGCCTGGCGGGCGTAACGATGTTACTACATCCCGGCTGGGGACTATTCGCCTGGCGGGCGTAACGATGTTCCTGCATCTCGGTTGGCAACATTCGAGATTCTGACACGCTCCCCCCCTTGGGGCTTTTACATGAAAGATCTTTCTTTCATGTATACTCTATGTACATACAGGGTTACTATTTTAACCATGTCAGAATCGACCTTTCTGTTGTTATTTAAATTGGTATAGAAATACATAAGAATGCATATATTGGCATAGAAATACATAAGAAATGCACGTTGTATTTTAAGACATGTGGTGTTCAATCTTTACCATTTTCCAAGTTTCATCCTCTCGATGGATGATCACCTGAGTTGCAATAGTGACCCAGTCAGATCGGTAGCACCAGCTATCAAAGCAACTACCTCGCAACCTCTAAAAAAAGTAATAATATGCTTTTTGAACCAAAAAACATCGGGTAAGACTGTAATACGACTTTTTACAAGCCGCATTCAACGCTCGAGCTCCGACCTCATTTGGCCGGGAGCCCTTCCGTCGGTCTACAACGTCGGTAAACCTATACCATGCGCAGTTGATGACTAATTGGAGTGTTAACAATCTGGCAACACCATGGCTATTTTTATACAACACATATTCAAATACATTTCAGTTTAACGCCCTTGGTGTAATAATGTAACAACAATTAAATGAAAGGGACATAATTTCAAAAAATATCAAATTTAATTAATTACAATTATTCTTTTATTTCTCAGCGTCATAGCTTGATGCTTTTCCATACTAGCGAAAAAATGTCGATAGTGTGAATAAGTTAATCAAGGTATGATTCTAAGATTACACTAACTGAAAAATATTAATACACAATTCATGTATTCGAAATTGGTGATTCGTAAATATTTTACATGCGTCATAAATTTTTACGGTTTTGTTTATCGTCTGCTAATTTCGGTCTAAATTTATAAATTATCCGGAAGTACACACGAACAGCTGATGTTGAAAATTCTATAACACACTAGTTCCGCTCTGATGTAGCAACTCGGAATGTGAAACTGTTCTAATAGTTCATGTGTTCGTTGTTTCGCTGGAACACTTCTGGATTATGATCAACTGTTGTGGTGTCAATGTCACAGTTCAGTTCACTCTTTCACTCACGGATTTAAAATATCACTGGATATGTTCCACTCGCAGATACCACTGATAACTTGAATAGTTCGTTTGAAGGTAAGTTCAGAGCGAATGTGGCACTGTTCTTGTTTCGTAATATGTACAATTAATATTGTTCGCTTTCTACCACAGGCTACACAATTATTCAAAACAATCACTACATTAATAATAAAATAAGAAAACTATATATAGTGGGAATGAACCCTATCACATCATCATAGTAGACGTACACAGCTTTTGTGGAAAAACTTCACTGATGGCTGTGTTGGTCTGAGTGTTTTTTTTTCACGCTGCACTCAGACATTAGTGCTTACTGGGTCGTTCGGACAACGGGACAAAAGATCGGCAATCGTGCTGGTTCTGCCAGCGATATGTCGAACTTCACAGCTGTAATCTTGAAGCAAAAGAGACCAGCGCGCTATCATCTGGTTGGTAGGCACCCCTGAAGTAATAAATTTTAAAGGGCTATTGTCGGACTCTACAATAAAGTGTCGTCCCAGGAGGAATCTGGACAACTTAGTTATACCCACCACTAGAGCAAGGGCTTCCAATTTTGGTGTGCTCCAAGCGCGTTCTCTTGGTTTCAACTTTCTAGAGACGTAGTATACATGATGGAGAATGTTATCATGTTCCTGTAACAGAACTGCTCCAATCTGTGCGCAATCTGAAAGGAATATGTAAATTTGGCAATTTGAGAATGGGATTCTTTAAACTATTCTCAGAAAAATAAGATAACACTTTCTGGAATGCAAATTTTAGGCATTCATTGTTCACAATCTTTTCAGGTTGGTTTTTCGTTAGTAGGTTAGTAAATTTTTCGGTCAGTTCAGCAAAATCTTGTATGAACTGCCTATAGTAATTTAATAGTCCTAACACACTTCTGACTTGCTTCTTCGTAGTCGGAAGTGAGAGTTTCAGTATTTTAGACACGATGTTATCGTCTGTCGTGACAAAGCCATTAGATATGTTATACCCCAAGAAGGAGAATTCCTGATAGGCTATGTCTACTTTTGTCGGCTTTACCGTCAGTCCGTGCTGTCTGATCCGTTCAAATGTCTGCTGTAATGCAATGGAATGGTGTATGGTCTGCATCTTATGGGTGTGTTTGATGTGAGTGTGATGTGATGTTGTACTAATTCTGTTTGTCCTGGGTTGTTGGAGAAGATGGTGTTGTACTGTTGTATGAGATGTTTGCAACTGTCTGTTTCTGCTTTAGTTACCTTTGGGTTGATATTAATTTCTTTCAAGCAGTTTGTCGTGTCTAATGCAGGTGTTGGAATTTCGTCACTATCTTCGTCATCTTCATGGTCTATTATCACTGTACAAGCTGTTGTATCGTCTTGTTCGTTGTCTCTGTTGTAGTATGGTCTTAGCATATTGATGTGGAATATTTTGTGTTTGTCTTTTATTTGAATCTCATAGTCTACAGCTGAAATATGTCTTAATACTTTAAATGGTCCTTGCCAAGAGTCAGTCAATAAGTGTCGGTCACTAGGTAAGAGAAGAAGTACGTCCTGTCCAGGTGTCAACGTTATGGTCCTGTTACCTCTGTCTGCGTATTGTCTATATGTAGCACCAGATAGTACTAGTGCTTCTTTTGCAATAGTACAAGATTTGATGATTCTTTCACGCAAATGATGTAACATATACGTATGATGATATGGGTTTAAGTAAAGGAGTGGCTTCAGTTAACATTTGCTGATAGATACTCAATGGGCCACGTGGTTTGGCACCATAGATAAGTTCAAAAGGAGAGAAACCAGTACTAGAATGTGGCACCTCGCGATAAGCAAAAAGTATAGCAGGCAAATATACGTCCCAGTTGTTGGGATGCTCTTGCGTGACTTTAGCAAGCATATGCTTTAAATCCCCGTTAAATTTTTCTATGATTCCACTTGAGTGAGGATGGTACGGAGAATTGAAACATTGCTTCACCCCTAACATTTTGGTGAAAGCTTGAGTAGATGCGGCAATGAATTGACTTCCCCTATCTGATAGGATAGTGTCTGGAAATCCTATCCGTGAAAATATATGGAAGAAAACTTCCATTATATCATTGGCAGTTATGTTCTTTAACGGAATCGCTTCAGGCCAGCGGCTACATAAATCAATGACGGTAACGATATATCTATTCCCTCTGGATGTTATTTGATTAAGAGGGCCCACTATGTCGACAGATATTTTCTCAAAAGGTCGACTAGCTAAGTCAGTAATTTGTAACTTTGCCTGTGGGTGTTTCCCTTTTTTCACCAGTTTTTGGCCGATCAGATTAAAATATTTAACTAATGAAGGGTCAGCCTTTTGGGCTGTTACAAAATTCTCCTTCATGGTTTTAGGAGGTAGTATTACTGGGCTAAGCATTTCTATAGCCTCAGTTTGATTAATTGCATCTTGCATTCTAGCAGTAGATCTAGTTACTGCGTTCACACACTCAGTGATATCAGATGGTGATGAAACATGTTGGTCAATGATGTCATGAGATCTTAGTGCTACATTAGCTACCATACATTCAGTGGGTGATACAGTACTTTCAATGATGACATGTGATGGTGATGATGTTATGTTATCATCAATGCAACCAGATGTAATATCATGAGGCATATCATTCACCTCTGGTAAATTTCCAATGATAATATCACACACAGGGTTAGTTAATGCTGCGCATTTTACTTTCCCAGTGAGGAAAGGTGTCTGAATATATGCCCATGCTAATGGGTACTTTTCAATATTTCCAGAGAATGTTCTGCATGTTACGTGCCTGCCTGTATAGTCTGTAGGCATTATGAACTTTCTCTTTAGGCCTATAAGTGAACTTCCGGTGTCCCGAAGGACTGTAGCGGGCTTGCCATTCACATATCCTTGATGGATGTTTATTCTGCCTTTGGAATCTATTACCAAATTAGCTTCTTCATTGGCAATAGGAATAGAGTGGCCGCATGTCAAAATGCCATCTTCATAAAAGGTATTACAAACAGTACATTTATTTGCGTTAAACATGTCAAATGCCTGTGCTGAGTTCACAGTGTGATTTACTGATTGTTCTTCATCTGATGATGAACTGTCAAATAAGGCGGCATTTGCTTTCTTGGTCATTTGCCTTCCTTTACAAGCATGACGCCAATGCCCATGCGCCTTACAAAGGAAACATTTTCGTGCCTTTTTGAAGGATTTGCGTTCCTTATCTTGACTATTGATGATGTTTAGTAGATATGTAGGATATGCTGGATTATTATCACACATTTCCCCTTGATGGTGTGACGTGTTACAAAATCTACAATGTTGGTATTTCTCAGAAATAGGCTTATATGGTTTTTGCCTATTATAGGGTTCTGATCGAGGTTTTTCATAGTTAGCCGATGCTACGAAGTTGGTATTAGTAGCTTCACCAGCAAAACAATGTTTATTGGCTGTATAATAAGCCGAACCACGTCTCTCAATCTGCTCTACACTCGTACATTCATTCTCTTGCAAAAATTTTGAAAATGCTGATGGGAGGAATGAGATGACTTTATCCCTAATGATGAGATCTTCTAATTTCTGATAATCTTTATTTATTTTGGCTGCTGAAGTCCATTTTGAAAATATGTCTCGGACTAAGGAGAGGTAGTCAGAGAACGTTTGAGTAGATTTTGGACTCAATTTGCTGAACTGTTCTCTGTACCCTGCCTCATCTAGCATAAAATGTGCCATAATCTTAGACTTTAGATAATGGTAATATTTTCTGAGGTCTTTGGGGATAGTCTCTATGACTTTCAGAGGCTCCCCTGACAAACTCCTCATGTAAATAATGTTCCATTCAGAAACTGGGACCTGGTAGTGGTCCATTAAGGTTTCAAAATTTTGGGTGAAGGCTGCGATTTTGGGTGAAGGCTGAGGTATAATTTCTCACAATACCTTGATACTTTTTGTACTGGTTTTCTTTCTCCAGTCTTTCAGCTTTCTTAGACTCTTTGTCTACTGCGGTATTGGCTTCAAGCTGTTTGATTTTTAGCTGTAACTCAAGCTCTTCTCGTTTACTCTGAGCTGAGATTTCTGCCTTCCTTAATTCATTATTTAACTCTGCTTGTTTTAAGGCAGTTTCTGCCTCTGCTTGCTTGACAGCTCTTTCAGTGGCTCTCTCCTCGCGTTCGTGGTATTCAGAGTATTTTGTTTCACTCCACTTCGTTAACTCGTCACCAGTTAACTTTAGTTTTAAACCCATCTCGATGAAGTCGTTTAATGAAGACATGGTGGAAAATTTCAATGCAAATGAGTTGTCAGACACACAATTGGTTACAAGTTGTTAGTAAAGTGAAAAATTTACAATTTTGTTCAACTTACAATTTGTGCCCAAATTTGCATCCGAAAGTATATAGAACAAAAAATATACTCAAGTGTACTGGATGCGGTGGAGAACGGTTCAAACCAGGGCTAGGAACTGTAGGGTCGCTACTTCAAAACACAAATGACCTCTACGGGCAAGGGTTTCAGATGGCACAGAAAACCTGCTTTATTTTGGAGGAAATAAATTAGAATCTATCTAATGTGGTGTGTATGCTTGTCTCTAAGTTTTGATAAGGTTTGTATGGCGTTGAGTGTAATTGTATGTCGTAATGTCGTCGGTCAACAATTTTCTCAAATTACAAGTCACTTTCTTTCCGACACTTTCTGCTTTCCACAACCAACTTCACAAATACCATCTAAATATATCTCAACACTTTACAACAATGATGACACATTACTTACATCAAGATGACATTCAGTAAGGACATAGACATCAACGTATACAAGATGGCGAAAAGGTCACAATGGCGACAATTTCACAATGTCGACAAGGTCAAAATGGTGACAAGTTACACAATCACTGATGTTTTACACGTTTACAAGTTCAAACAAATGTATGTAATTTACGTTCACATCTAGGTTTAACTCTTAACTAACTTAAAGCTGGACGAAAAACTTCACGCTCAAACAATCTAATAATATATAAGGATGAGCCTTCCCACGTACACAACTATGGTTCAAACATGGACGAGCAACCCACGTACACAACTATGGTTCAAACACGGACGAGCAACCCACGTTCACACATGTCAGGGTCTTAAACCTGGCTCGTTATACCTAACACATGTGAGACAAGTACAAGTACAAAGTGATTGGACTTGACACGTAACGACACGAAGTTCAATGGATTTATTTACAAGTCACATGCA
The DNA here is from genome assembly GCA_963921405.1 of Cepaea hortensis. Classification (NCBI taxonomy): domain Eukaryota; kingdom Metazoa; phylum Mollusca; class Gastropoda; order Stylommatophora; family Helicidae; genus Cepaea; species Cepaea hortensis. The sequence goes on from OY992896.1 coordinate 18,101,999, forward strand.
ATACGATCTAGTTTGGCATGTGATGATCATTACAATACAAATACAATGCATTAATACACTTACAGACAACCTCAGCTTCTCACTCTAGCTCACAAGATATACACGCATTCGACTTTCGGGCACAGAACTACACAAAGCCTTTCTCTACCCACACGTCCTGTCTTGTCCAAGTACCCAAGCGGTCTGTCTGTTTCCCGCACAGCGCTTTCCCTCCTGAAGTGGCTTCACGAGGACTGCGTGCGTCTTGCTTTGTCCTTGCCTGACCGCTGGCTGCCACGTCAGCCAGCAACCTCGCGGGCAGGTAACTAATAATCGCCTGGCGGGCGTAACGATGTTACTACATCCCGGCTGGGGACTATTCGTTTGGCGGGCGTAACGATGTTCCTGCATCTCGGTTGGCAACATTCGAGATTCTGACAACAGGTCTTATGGCATTGGATCCGGATCACGCAATTCCCAGAAATATAATGATAGTCTAAAGCCAACTCTACTAGTGTGGTGGGCTACTCAATTAGCCAAGTGAAGTAATAGAACAGTGTGACGAGGGAAAGGAGAGATCTTGTCCTATCCCCAGAAGAGAATAGAGAACTTATGCAGTCTTTGACAAAATTAGACATCCAATTTTTGTTGAGATTACGACTTGTGTTACACCCACAACATAAAAGTTTGTAACACAACACGGAGGGAAGGAGATCCTGTCAAAGAGCTACGTAAGAGCTCAGAGCTAAGTACCATATAAATAGAGCTAAAGCAAAGGAAAGTAACATAGCAATCTAGGAAACCAGACAGAAGGGACACAAGCACGAGTAGAACTATAAATAGTTCTGCACTGGACACACTCGTGTCAACAAGGAGGTCAATGTGTCTACGTGAGCTGGGGTTACCCAAGAGACTGGGAAACCCGCACCACGAGAAGTGACCCTACAACACTGGTTACTATAACCAAGTGACCAGCGTGCTGGAACTCCAAGCACGCAAACCAGCGGATGCACGGAGAACCAATTACTCGTGGCTGAACACGCCACTGAGAGATTGGTCAGACAGAGACTCGACGGCGTAGGCGACGGACTGTATATCCGCTGTGAATACTTTGTTGCTAAGAAGGACAGTATCAATAGTTAGGACTTAAGCTTAGCTTCATTAGTTATTACCATCAACATCATCTTCTCACTACATCTTTATAACATACTATGATGTTCAATACCGATGTGGTATTCCGCTCGCGGAGCTCATGTACTATCAGCTCCAAATAAAATGTATCCTTTTGTACAAGAAGCGAGTTGTCACTTTCGTGTTGTACAAAAGAAAGGAATCCTTGTATGCCTGTCGCAAATGAGTTGTTGACAGGTGTGGTGGGCTACAAAGGTTGAGAACCACTGCGGTAGATAGATGAATGTATGAATAAAGGGAAGAAAGGCGGGTGTGCATGAGTGATGTGGCCGTAGGAGGAATTAGGTAGATAGATATATTAGTGTGTATAAAATCATACTTACCTCTGATCCCTGATCTCTTACCCCTAACCTTTGATCCCTGCTTAGGTGGTTCCGTTGTGATCACATCCATGGTCAAGTTCATCAGTCTGGAGTACGCAACCACCCTCATCGTCGCCATTATTGGAGGCTACACGTTCATTGGAGGGCTGGGCGGCACCTTCTACGTCAGCTACTTCACCACAGTCATGCTCTACATCATCATCATCATCTTCATTTTCCAGGTGTATGAGAACCACGACAGCAACGTGTTAGGTCAGTGGTCATGTCTAGGATAGGTGTCGATGCCATCATCATCACCACGACCACTATCATCATCATCATCATCATCATCATCATCATCATCATCATCATCATCATCATCATCATCATCATCATAATTTTCACCGGAATAAATTACAAGTACGTGTGAAGTCGGAGTGGGTTCACCTGATGGCGAGGGATACTGCCGACAGGGAAAGCTAATTCACACACAAAAGTCAGTTAAGTGCACTAGAAGTAGCAGAAGGTCAATGAACTACGCTTGAGTGTCAAGGAAGTGGGGAAAAAAAACCAAACTGTATCTCCAATGCAGGGTCTTAAACCTGGCTCGTTATACCTAACACATGTGAGACAAGTACAAGTACAAAGTGATTGGACTTGACACGCAACGACACGAAGTTCAATGGATTTATTTACAAGTCACATGCAATACGATCTAGTTTGGCATGTGATGATCATTACAATACAAATACAATGCATTAATACACTTACAGACAACCTCAGCTTCTCACTCTAGCTCACAAGATATACACGCATTCGACTTTCGGGCACAGAACTACACAAAGCCTTTCTCTACCCACACGTCCTGTCTTGTCCAAGTACCCAAGCGGTCTGTCTGTTTCCCGCACAGCGCGTTCCCTCCTGAAGTGGCTTCACGAGGACTGCGTGCGTCTTGCTTTGTCCTTGCCTGACCGCAGGCTGTCACGTCAGCCAGCAACCTCGCGGGCAGGTAACTAATACTCGCCTGGCGGGCGTAACGATGTTACTGCATCCCGGCTGGGGACTATTCGCCTGGCGGGCGTAACGATGTTCCTGCATCTCGGTTGGCAACATTCGAGATTCTGACACGCTTCCCCCCCCCCCCGGGGCTTTTACATGAAAGATCTTTCTTTCATGTATACTCTATGTACATACAGGGTTACTATTTTAACCATGTCAGAATCGACCTTTCTGTCGTTATTTAAATTGGTATAGAAATACATAAGAATACATATATTGGCATAGAAATACATCAGAAATGCACGTTCTATTTTAAGACATGTGGTGTTCAATCTTTACCACTTTCCAAGTTTCATCCTCTCGATGGATGATCACCTGAGTTGCAATATTGACCCAGTCAGATCGGTAGCACCAGCTATCAAAGCAACTACCTCGCAACCTCTAAAAAAAAGTAATAATATGCTTTTTGAACCAAAAAAACATCGGGTAAGACTGTAATACTACTTTTTACAAGCCGCATTCAACGCTCGAGCTCCGACCTCATTTGGCCGGGAGCCCTTCCGTCGGTCTACAACGTCGGTAAACCTATATCATGCGCAGTTGATGACTAATTGGAGTGTTAACAATCTGGCAACACCATGGCTATTTTTATACAACACATATTCAAATACATTTCAATTTAACGCCCTTGGTGTAATAATGTAACAACAATTAAATGAAAGGGACATAATTTCAAAAAATATCAAATTTAATTAATTACAATTATTCTTTTATTTCTCAGCGTCATAGCTTGATGCTTTTCCATACTAGCGAAAACATGTCGATAGTGTGAATAAGTTAATCAAGGTATGATTCTAAGATTACACTAACTGAAAAAATATTAATACACAATTCGTGTATTCGAAATTGGTGATTCGTAAATATTTTACATGCGTCATAAAGTTTTACGGTTTTGTTTATAGTCTGCTAATTTCGGTCTAAATTTATAAATTATCCGGAAGTACACACGAACAGCTGATGTTGAAAATTCTATAACACACTAGTTCCGCTCTGATGTAGCAACTCGGAATGTGAAACTATTCTAATAGTTCATGTGTTCGTTGTTTCGCTGGAACACTTCTGGATTATGATCAACTGTTGTGGTGTCAATGTCACAGTTCAGTTCACTCTTTCACTCACGGATTTAAAATATCACTGGATATGTTCCACTCGCAGATACCACTGATATTTTACACGTTTACAAGTTCAAACAAATGTATGTAATTTACGTTCACATCTAGGTTTAACTCTTAACTAACTTAAAGCTGGACGAAAAACTTCACGCTCAAACAATCTAATAATATATAAGGATGAGCCTTCCCACGTACACAACTATGGTTCAAACACGGACGAGCCCCCACGTTCACACATGTCAGGGTCTTAAACCTGGCTCGTTATACCTAACACATGTGAGACAAGTACAAGTACAAAGTGATTGGACTTGACACTCAACGACACGAAGTTCAATGGATTTATTTACAAGTCACATGCAATACGATCTAGTTTGGCATGTGATGATCATTACAATACAAATACAATGCATTAATACACTTACAGACAACCTCAGCTTCTCACTCTAGCTCACAAGATATACACGCATTCGACTTTCGGGCACAGAACTACACAAAGCCTTTCTCTACCCACACGTCCTGTCTTGTCCAAGTACCCAAGCGGTCTGTCTGTTTCCCGCACAGCGCGTTCCCTCCTGAAGTGGCTTCACGAGGACTGCGTGCGTCTTGCTTTGTCCTTGCCTGACCGCTGGCTGTCACGTCAGCCAGCAACCTCGCGGGCAGGTAACTAATACTCGCCTGGCGGGCGTAACGATGTTACTGCATCCCGGCTGGGGACTATTCGCCTGGCGGGCGTAACGATGTTCCTGCATCTCGGTTGGCAACATTCGAGATTCTGACAGTAGAGGACCTGCAAGAAACAAGTGTACAACAAATGGTGTTCAGCATACCGAGACAACACGTGAACAAGTGGATATTCTACTCCTGAACAGATCAGGAGATTCATCTGTTTTGACGGCTGGAAACTGATGCCGAGGGCTGAGGTCACAAACCGCCCATGTGAAAGTGAAACACAAGGGAGACCACTACATTATAACCGTCTATAGCAAAGTGAAACACAAGAGAGAACATCACATTGTAACAAATCATGTGACAGTGAAGCACAAGGGCAATCACTACAAATTAACCACTCGTGTAAAGTAAAACAGAAGAAATTTCACGATATAATAAACAATCATGTATAAGTAAAACACAATGGAGATCACTTCACAATAACCACTCGTGTACAAGTGAAGCACCAGAGAGATCACGACATAAGTTGATCAGTCAGTCAGTCAGTCAGTCAGTTAGTTAGTTAGTTAGTTGATTGATTTATTGGATGGTTGGTGGTTAGTTAGTTAGCTAGTTAGTTGGTTGAATGGTTGGTTGATCGGTTCGTTGGTTAGTTGGTTGGTTGGATGGTTGGTGGGTAGTTAATTAATTGGTTAGTTAGTTAGCTACTTAGTTGTTTGTTTGATTGAGTAGGTAGTTAATTGGTTGGTTAGTTGGTTAATTAGTTAGATACTTAGTAAAGTATTTAAATACTTAGTGGGTGGGTTGGTCGGTTTGTTAGTTATTCAGTCTGTCAGTCGATTGGTTTATTGGTTAGTTGGTTGGTTGGTTAATTAGTCGTAAGCTTATCCCCATTGCACATCGTTCCATTTAGTCCATAAGTGCTGGGTTCCCCTCCTCAATATCTCCCCCAGTCAGCAACACCAGTTCTGTGTTGACTGATAATTCTTCGTTGACCCCCTCCAAAGCGCTACTGTCTGTTCTTCACTTGCTTTTCTTGCAGTCAGGTCAGGGTTGCAGATTCGCAGTCATCTGTTCATTCGTTTGATCGCCCCTCCTTTCTCAAAGCATTCAATGTATCAGCCCAATGCATTGCTAGTCAACTGTCTATAGTAGAGTTTCTAATTATTACCCCTACTATAACAGTGTAACTGTTCTAGAGATTATGTGGCATTATAAGGCTAGTAGAATTAAAAATAGGTGCTGCGCAATGTAAAGATTAGTAAGCAGTGCACGAGTGAGCACCGTTGCTTGAGGTGGCAATGAGCGTGTCGTAGGGTGACGACAAGTTAGTTACGGGACAGAAGCCGTTTTACCATGGTCTAGACAAGAAGCATATGTGGTTCCATCTGGCATGATTGAGTTTGAGAATGCTTAAAGTTTTGAAACAAGAAGCCATTGCCTTTTGTACACCTACTGATGGCTTGGATATTTGTATGCCAACTTTTTATATCATCTTGAACTACTCTTTTGGTATAGAGGAATAATAAACGAGGAAACCTAGATGCTGCAGATTTTTGTTCGCGTCATTTGAATTGAGTTAACGTTGAGAAATGCACCTCCACCTGCTGTACGACACGGCTGCCTTTGACCCCCCTGAGGCAGTTAGCCATAATGGTTGGCGACCTTGCTAAACTACTTCTATTGGCGCTAAACAATAGGTTCATATTTATTAATTAATTATCTTGATAGCCTCAAAGGGTCCCCTAACTGATATTTATGTGTATCACCTTGTTAGTTGTCTTAGCACAAAAATATAACCGATTTAAACCCAAAAAAAACCTAGCTTTTCCTCGCTTTGAGCCCAGCCCATCTTGATATTCCTGAGCTTACTCATTGAGTCGCTGGCAAACAAAACATTTTTTTTCTTCGCATATCCTTTATAGGAAATCGCTGTCAACATCAGCATCTTTCATCTGATTGTTGATTTCTTGGCAAGATTACGCTCAGTAGTTTGCCATTGCTTTCTGAGCGAAAAAAAAATATGCCTGGGTGAAAGTTTGTGTCTAGGGTTGCCAGTTGTCCGGCAAAAAGAGGACATGTCCTCCTTTTTAGCCTAATATTCTCCACCCGGTAGGCAAAGCTAAAAACCTTGAAAATGTCCGGCTTTTCTTATATTTTATGTTTAAAAAAAATATTTTATGAGTAATTAATACAGATTATAAGTTAATAATTGTACAATCGGTTGTTTAAGTAATGTTTATTTTAATCATTTTGAAAAAGGCCTCCATTGAATTTATATTTATTTGCTTGCTTGCTTGCTTGTTTTCGTTGGCTTGAGCTCCAACGCGAAGTCCTGTATGTCGGATGAAGGCATCCTGTTGTCCAACATCAGTGTGATGTCATACAGGGCCTGAGGTTTGCGTGAGTATCCGTTGTCCTATGTCTGGCTTATTGGTGAGCAGACTGGTGGTTCCTCGCCATACAGGCAGACACTTTCCGACTTCGGAGGAACCAGCGATCCTACTGACTTTAGGCAGGACCCTGTCGCGTAATGTTGACTATTTTGATAGACAAGGGTCAGAAATAGCAACCAATAGACTTTAAGACATCCAAAAGACTAATCACTGTCGAAGAAGGCTGAAATGGCTCGAACTAGGATATATGATTCAGAACTGTCCCAGGAATGACCAAGTCTTCAGACAGTGGTCAGGCACAGATAAGTAAAGCGAACAACCATACTAGTATTCTAGACAGTAGGCTTAAGGAATCTGGCGACGAATGCCTGCAAAAATAAAAGAGCCCCCTTCACTGATCCATTCTCACAATACGGAGAAAGAGTACAAATATATATAGTTACAACTCTCATTAATCCACTCGCAATCTCTTAATATTACTCCTTAACTTATAACAAACTAGTGGCTGGTTATATTGAACAAAATAACTAACATTTAATGTGAAATGGTTGGACAAGTTTCAGTGTAGTCTAGCTACGGTATCTGCACATAAAATCATAAACTGAATTGCTGGGTTATGGTGTCAGACGTTGAGCTGGTCACTTAGCTCATGACTAGGCTCGCAGGTTGTGGACTCGGATGATGTTCACAGGCACTTGCTGATTCACACACTCGCCGGCCATAGGCAGGCTGTTCGAGTCAGGTACGTATTCGTTGCTGCTGATTGATGGCTCAATGATACCACCAATGAAGGTGCAGAACTTCTGGAAGTTAATCAGAAAAAAACAGAACCGGTGAATGCTTGTCCTACACTCAGGATACACTCATTGCACCTCTCGCTCTCAGTCTGATATTCAGATACAACTAGCATCACAAGACTATCACCTCTGTCAACGGCACATCACTAGTGCTATGACAACACAAAGGACAAATGGCTAAAGTGTACACCTACTATTTTCCTTAGTCACATATTATCAATCTCATCAGACTCAGATGCACATGTATTCTAGTCTACATACACTGACACGTCAATGTCTGATCACACTCTACAACATTCTTACGATGATGCATTCACATATATTATAAATCACACCAATTACATTTAACACTATGAAGTGTACACACTGAGTATGAAACCCACAGATTTCATCTAACTATGAAGCAGGAACATCGATTGTAAATCACACAGATTCTATTTACTCGACAATGTATCACCACAGATTATGAATCACAGATTACATTCACGTGACGAAGTATGAACATAGATTATGAATGACACAGATTCCATTCTTTCGAAGTACACCACAGATTATGAATCATACAGAGTATCGACGAAGGAACACCATAGATTATGAAGCACACACATTACATTCACTTGACGAAGTACGAACATATATTATGTATCACACAGATTATTTCTCAGCACATGAAGCAGTATTGTAAATTATAATTCTGATTCATTCTCGAAACACACAAATTAAATTCTACTGGAGGTTGAAGTATTAACTTAGATGTAGAGGGTAGGCAGTGAAGGACTGCGTTGAAGCAAGGATACTGATGTGAATGGGAGGCCGGTCCCACGCTGTCATGGGGTGACCTCTGACACGCGTGGTCTCCAGTAGACTATGTGAAAGAACTATTTCACAATTAATTATCAGTATTTCCTATCACCGTTTATTCCTCCGAATTACCCCTCTCGTTCTATAATTATATTCTTCATTGGCGATATATTATTCTAGTGTATATTATATTAATCCCTAGGTAAATATCAAGCTTCATTGTCTGACCATTCTTCGATAGTCCAGTACCCGCCTGCTATATTTCGCCATTTTGTGTATCGTCGTTCCCTTCATTCTTCATTCCTCTAATTTTTTCATAGTATAAGTGGCGTCTCCATTATTTATATATTTATTCTGGCTGTAGTTTACGACCCCTGTTCTCTATCATTAGTTATCGCTTAGTTCACCCTGAATCTACACTACAAATACCGGTAAATATATACATGTAAATGTGTACTAATTAATTAAAGCAACGTACCTTCCAAATTGTGGTGATTAAACCTCTCCACGGGGGAACAGTGCCACTAGCAGTATAAATATTAATTTTGGGTATCAGTTGGGTTCTCAGTTTGTTTTTCCCAAATATAGGCTAACTAGAGCCTGGATTCTTTTGTTGCAAGGTGTCTTTTTAGTGCTAGCATCAGCTCCTGTGTCCTCACCGCTTCGGGTCCATCATCAAAATGGAGGATCTGCCGACTGACTACAACTGGCCAGGCAGACTCTTATGTTGCCACCAGGTTCGCAGGCCAAAACTGAATATGTTATTCAGCCAAACTTGCGCTGGGACAGATGGCATGCACAACTAATAGTTCTATAATATACTGTATAATATAAAGTTTACAAGCCATAGAATATTCACTAGGTTTACAGGAGATTAAATTCTCGCCAATGATACATGCATATCTATAGATACCTACAACATAGGAAGATAGGGAAAAGATCGTTTTTCTAACTATATATATATATATATATAAAATGAAAAATACCATCTTAACCGTAAGGTAAGCAAAACTAGAGAGGAGACCGTCTATTATGTCACAGACCCCGAAGGGATCTGTTGCCCAGGACGCTCGACGAGGACGCGTCAATAGGTCTTGGCCAGTATATAACCCGGCCCTGGTGCCTTGGAAACACCTCTGCGTCCCTATATTTATTTTTTAACATGATTGTTTCTTGGTCGATTCACTAAGAGTAAGATACACTTATTGGCAGCTATTGTAATAAAATTATATTGATTGTTGGTTTAATCTGGAACGATTCAAATGAAACATTCAGTATGTTCTCCTTTGTCCTCTTTTTTGTCTTATTATATCCTTCTTTTGATGCCCACGTATCTGGCAACCCTATTTGTGTCTTCAACAAGACTATAGCTTTAATTACTGCCATGACCCGATACTGCCAAATAGGAACTGAGAGTGGCAATTTCAAAAATGCCAAGTATGCAGCCGTTGGTATAAGGTGTGTTGAGTCAAGAACCGATATCACAGCACTCGGGACGTTCCCATACCTGCTCCTTCCTCATCTGCAACAGCCAGCGAAGAGTCCTAATACTAATGGTACCAGTAGCTGTCTGATTAAATGTCCGTCTGGCGTTTACCTCGGAGATTTGAGTGTCGGCCAGATCCTCTGGCCACTCCCTGCAGCACCATTCTCTTCGTTGGATTTAATAACCTAACATGACTTTTCTATCAGGCAATGCCGATAAACTCTTTGAGTTAATCTCCTGTGCCAAAGGCCCGGATGGAAACAAGGGCAACAGCTACCTCACTCTGGTCTCCGACCAGGGACTGATGTTTGGTTTAATTAACCTCGTGGGTACGTGTTCATTGTCCTTTGTGTGCATGTCTGCGCTCTTGGTAGTCCTTGGAATTTGGAATCTTTCTCTTTCTCTATGTATAAATATATTTGTGTATATTTTCGTATGATATTGAATTGTACTTGTCTAGGTCAAATTGTTGTTATTACACACATTTCCCCAGTTATAGTATTCACGATTGTCTCATTTCATTGTTACTGTAACTTCTTCTGTTTCATATAATTGTGACTTTAACTTCTGTATCACATTATTCTTACTTTAACTTCTTCAGTCGTATAATTATTGCTTTACTGTCTTCTCTCATATAATTGTTACTTTACTTTCTTCTCTCATATTAATGTTACTTTGGCTTGTTTGTCTTATGTAATTGTTACTTTCTCCGTGACGATGGCGTTGCGGACGCGATTCGTAATGCCACTTACCCGAGTTTGGAACACAGCGGTGACGATTTGGCAGCAGACCGTGTCACGCTGGTTTTAACATATGGTTATGGGAGCCGGTCGTTCAGAAAGCAATGGAAACTATTGAACGTAAAAACTGGCAAGACATCAACAACGGGAGTAAAATGCTGGGGTTGACTACAACGTCCTGTAAAGGATATGCAACTTTAAAAAAAAAATTAAAACTTTTACTTCTTCTCTCGTGTAATTGTTACTTTACTTTTTCTTTCATATAATTGTTCTTTACTTTCTTCTCTCATGTAACTGTTACTATAACTTCTTCTTTCGTTTATAATTGTTACATTAATTTTTCTACCTTATATAATTGTTACTAGAACTTCTTCTGTCTCATACAGTATTAGAGCGTATTTTAACTTTTCGGTTGACACCTTAAGATAGATAGAGAGAGAGAGAGAGAGAGAGAGAGAGAGAGAGAGAGAGAGAGAGAGAGAGAGAGAGAGAGAGAGAGAGAGAGAGAGAGAGAGAGAGAGAGAGGAGACGAGGAGACAGACAGCTAGAGTTAGTGTAAGAACATAAATTTTTATGTTGTCTCGACAATTAAGACTGAAAAGAGTTCACGCTATCATGTCCTACCCGTGGTTTGAGTGAGTAAGGTTAAGGACCACTTTACACCTTGTAGTCGCATCAGGCACTCGGTGCTAGACCCATATTGTTATAGACCAATCAGTGGGTGATGCGGTCAGTACAACCTCTCCTGGCTTTACTCTCGAAACCATTCTTGGTACCAATTGTAGGCTGTGTCATCCTGGGAGCCTATATCGATTTTGAAAAATCCAAATTCGCCCAGCTGCGGATTGAACTGGTCTTCAGGTAAGTGTCCCGCCACTCCGCTAACGAGACTCCCATGGTTTGAGTATTTAATCTTCTGGACTTCAGATAAGTGTCTAGCCACTATGCTAACGAGATTCCCATGGTTTGAGTATTTAATCTTCTGGAATTCAGGTGAGTGTCTAGCCACTATGCTAACGAGACTCCCATGGTTTGAGTATTTAATCTTCTGGACTTCAGGTAAGTGTCTAGCCACTACGCTAACGAGACTCCCATGGTTTGACTATTTAATCTTCTAGACTTCAGGTAAGTGTCCCGCCACTACGCTAACGAGACTCCCATGGTTTGAGTATTTAATCTCATGATTGTCCTCTATCACCAGGCAACTTCGGTTCAGTCTTTGTGGACCAGTCGTACTGGCAGAGTACTATAGCTTCAAAGCCCAAGCAAGGAGTTATCGGATTCTTCCTTGGTGGTCTGGCCTGGTTCGCCATTCCCTTCTCTCTGTCCACAGCCATGGGGCTAGGCTACGTGGCTCTCTGCGCTGAACAAGGCGAAGCACTTCTCAGTGATGACCAAGTTAGAGCTGGTGAGTGATCTATATCCCAATATTACAGCCATTAGAAAAGCCGTGTTCTAATGTGAGGGGACATCAGATAGTCAAGAAAAACAAGCGAATGTATCCCAGATGTGTCAGAGTCTTGCATAACACAAGACAAGTAGCTCGTTTTCTGGCAAGTGTGAAGTAATATCAAACTATCAAATCACACGAAGTGAATATCCGAAAGTATTATTCACACGCTTTATTGACGCGCTGCATTTATTATCGCACAAACATCGCGCACTGACAATCCATAGCAATCATTTCAGCATGAACAATATCACTACAATACATAATAATACATGCAAGCAATAAACATCTCACTTACAAGTCAAACTATTCAAGCATTCGACTCAGTCTCCCACTGTCGTACAGGCTAGCTCTCAAGGCAGATTCAAACACAACTCGCGACCTGTCCGTTCAACAACCTAAGCCCGTCTGCCAGTTCTGGCGTCCTACACGCTACACGCTCACGTCAGCTGGTGTCCCCTGCACGGTTCACGGGATGAACTCAATTGCTGTGCGTGGCTGCTTATCCAGGCGTCGGCAAAGACGCCGCGTTCTCTCTGCCGTGTTTAACATTACTCAGGGTTGCGTGTTGTTATGGTGTCTGGCGTTGGTACAGACAACGCGTCGCAACCTCGGGTATGAGACCTTGACACTCTCCACACCCCTTTTTCATGAAAGGATTTCCTTTCATGTACAATATATCTCTAGGTGTTCTTAAACATGTCAAAGTCGAACATTATATATTAACAATTATAATAAATATATACAGGTGAATAGTCAACAATATGTATACACCATTTATGTTGCACTATGAAGTACAACAGTCAAGTACAATCTATTTAATGGGCATTACCTCGCTGTGACCCAGCTAGTCCGGTAGGTATCGGCTAAACTGGCCCCTACCTCACAACCAAGAACAAAAATACTAAAATAATCAGGTCAAGCCGTGAGCATCTCCCTCTGAGATGACCCCTCCATCAGACCTCTATTTAGAGTTTCTTTTATTGGCCAAAGTTTTGCAACGATACCAAACAGTATTGCAGATCGTGTGACATCTGTCAAAAGCTTGTCAAAAAGGGTAAACACCCACAAGCTGAATTGCAAGATACTGATTTGGCTAGTAGACCGTTTGAAAAGATCTCGGTCGATATAGTTGGTCCTCTGAACCATATAACATCTAAAGGTAATAGATACATTGTAACACTTATTGATCTATGTACTCGTTGACCAGAAGCGATTCCAATGAAGAACATAACTTCCAACGACATCATGGAAGTGTTCTTTCATATTTTTGCGAGGGTAGGATTCCCTGATACCATCCTTTCAGATCGGGGTAGCCAGTTTATTTCCTCGGCTACACAAGCCTTTACCAAAATGTTGGGTGTTAAACAATGCTTCAACAGTCCATACCACCCACATTCGACCGGTATAATAGAAAAGATTAATGGCGATATGAAACATATGCTCTCTAAGGTAACCCAAGAACATCCTGAAGATTGGGATACTTATCTGCCTGCCATTTTGTTTGCATATAGGGAAGTGCCCCATTCCAGCACTGGGTTCTCACCATTCGAAATGTTATATGGTGCACAACCACGTGGTCCATTATCTCTGTATGAATCTATGTTGACTGGAAGTACAACTATGTCTATACCCATTTCACCATATGAACATGTAACATCATTGCGTGATAGAATTATGAAATCATGTATATTAGCCAAAGAAGCTCTCCAAAAATCAGGAGCTATTTACCGACAATATGCTAACAGAGGAAATAGAACTATTACACTGACGCCAGGACAGGACGTTCTTCTTCTTTTGCCAAGTGATAGACATCTCCTAACTGACTCATGGCAAGGACCGTTCAAAGTGCTACGACAAATTTCGACGGTAGATTACGAGATTGCAGTTAGGGACAAACATAAAATTTTCCATATTAACATGCTCAAACCATATCACCACAGGCAAGACGAACAAGTAGAGACTGCAGCAAGCACCTCCATAGTGGACCAGACGGACGACAACGACACTGACGAGATACCGACACCAGTTCTTGACACGACGACCAACTTACATGAAATTAAGGTAAATCCTAAACTGACTAGGACACAGACTGACAGTTGCAGACAACTGATACAAGACTACAGGACGATCTTTTCGGACAAGTGCGAATGTGGAGGCTTTCGTCCGGGCTTTGAATCAAATGCGAACGTATAAACAATTTTTTGTCCGAGTTTGAAGCAAATGTGAACATGCCGATAGAAGTGCGCAAGTCATAGGTTAAGGTAAAGTAACGAATTAATTGAGTTGAGTTAATTAAATTATAAGTGTGAAGATATTATTTGAAGCCAACAGAGGCGTCTTCAGACTTAGCACTAAATTCAACAAATTTTGTACCTAAAATCCCGGACGAGCCCCCACATTCGCACTTGTCAGAGTCTTGCATAACACAAGACAAGTAGCTCGTTTTCTGGCAAGTGTGAAGTAATATCAAACTATCAAATCACACGAAGTGAATATCCGAAAGTATTATTCACACGCTTTATTGACGCGCTGCATTTATTATCGCACAAACATCGCGCACTGACAATCCATAGCAATCATTTCAGCATGAACAATATCACTACAATACATAATAATACATGCAAGCAATAAACATCTCACTTACAAGTCAAACTATTCAAGCATTCGACTCAGTCTCCCACTGTCGTACAGGCTAGCTCTCAAGGCAGATTCAAACACAACTCGCGACCTGTCCGTTCAACAACCTAAGCCCGTCTGCCAGTTCTGGCGTCCTACACGCTACACGCTCACGTCAGCTGGTGTCCCCTGCACGGTTCACGGGATGAACTCAATTGCTGTGCGTGGCTGCTTATCCAGGCGTCAGCAAAGACGCCGCGTTCTCTCTGCCGTATTTAACATTACTCAGGGTTGCGTGTTGTTATGGTGTCTGGCGTTGGTACAGACAACGCGTAGCAACCTCGGGTGTGAGACCTTGACAGATGTGTACCAAACTTTGTCTTGTTCTCGTAGCCATTTTTTCATTGCTTTAATCACTCATCGTTGTCTTCAAACTTTGTCTCACGGATAGCATTCTTAAGGGGACCGGAAAGATGGAATCAGATGGTGCCAGGTCTGGACTTTAAGGTGGATGGGGCATTGCATTCCACCACATTTTGTCTATTGCCTCCATTGTTTGCAAACTTGTGTGAGGAAGCGCGTTGTCGTGAAGGAGAAGCAGTTGCTCTAGATTCTTGTGAGGTCTAATCCTAAAGTAACGACGATTGAGTTTTGTGAGTGTCTTGATGTACATTTCCGAATTGATGGTTCCACCTTTTTGCAGCACATCCACGAGAATAACCCCATAACTGTCCCCACAATAAGTGAGCATGACTTTACAGGCTGCTGGAGTTGTTTTGAATGTGTCCTCGCTTGTCATTGAGGATTATGCCACTTCATTGACTGTCTTTTTGTCTCCACCTGAAAATGATGAACCCAAGTTTCGTTCTTCTATCACAATGTTTGATTTAAAAAAAAAAAAACCATCTGTCTCGAACAACAGCAACAATTCCGAAATGGTCCTCTGTGAGAGCTTGAGGAACCCATCTTGCACAAACCTTTGATTATCGTAGGTTTTTGAAAATTTCAATCGCACGGCATTTGCTTATTGAAAGCTGCATGGACAATTGTTGATTTGTGATTCGCCTATCTCTGTGAATCATGATGTCAACACGTTCCAACATGATCCGGCATGTATTTGTGACAGGACGTCCAGAACGCGGCTTATCAGCCAGCTCTACATCTCCGCTTGCAGAAACCAAACCTCTCTGCGCCCAGCGACTAGCTGTGATTCTATCGACTACAGAAGTGCCATAAACAGGAGACAAAATGTTTGTGAATGCTAACAAAAGTTTCTTTCTCTGCGATAACAAATTCTATGACAATCCTTTGCTTGTAACGTACGTCATTAATATCTGCCAATTCAACGGTTTTGTGTCGCAGTTAGAATTGGTTTACAGAGGTGCAATATGGTACACACCTTTAATAGATTATAAACTTAAATTAATGCAGATTTAATACTTCTATCTTTATTATTAGCTGAGATAATAATTGTCGTGCATAACTTTCTTACCTACACTCGTATAACACAGATATATTATGATCAGTACAATAGTCATGTTCTGACGTGAGGAAATCTAATTGATAATAGAGTAGTCAATTGTATACTTATTACATAATTAGACACACATAGTATTATTTGGCGCTCACAGAAGAAGAAGGAGGAAATAGAGATTAGAAGACTAGTCTAGTTGGTCGCGCGTCGAAGTACACTTGTTCCTGCAGCGAGGCGCCGTCGTAATTTGGAGGCGACAGGTTCGATCCCGGTTGGTAACTATTATAGCTTTCAAATTTTATGTTGTCTAGTGCGTCTTCTAATCTCTATTTCCTTCTTCTTCTTCTGTGAGCGCCAACTAATACTATGTGTGTCTATTTATGTAATCGTCTTAGTGGCCTCAACGGTTCTCCCCATTTATTTCTTGTGTTTATGTATACTTATGCTTTGAAACGCAGAAGCACATGATACAGAAATCTCATAATCAGTAAAACAGAAACTGATTGATTCAGCGGCAAACACAACAGTAGGATTGGACTACACATAGTCCGCATTCAATTGAACAAGTATTATAATGTAAATTTCCATTCGCTAAGCATTAAAATTAATTAAACGAAATAAATAACACAATGACGCTAGTATTGCGATATATCGTCCTGATGTCCACATGGGAAATCACATGTGACGATATACAATCCTTCGGCACTGAATCAGTTAAAAAGGGTTTAACTGACAAGAGGTTCGACTTAATTTTCACCGGTTTTTATCCCACATGGCTGTCTCTTTTAGCAGAGTGACCTGTGGAAAGCGTCGCACAAAGCACGAACTCCGTAGCTCCAGTGACGACCCCCAGGAGTCTCCGAGAAAATTGCCCCCGTGAAATGAATGACGTAGCCCGGAATTGAACCCACTTCCTTTGGAGCGCGAGACAGATGGTGTAACCACTTCACCACGGAGACTACCAGTAGAACAATCATGCAGAGGACGCCGTAGCTGTGAGGTTGCGGTCCACGCCACAAGTTCAGAAGGTGCCGGGGTCCAGTCAGCATAGGCTGGAGATTAGTCCACGAGCTATCGGTATATAACGCTATCACATGCCCCCCTGATCTCTTGAGCAGTGTGATTGGATTCCTAGCCATCTCGGATAGGGGAGAAAAATAGGAAGTCCCGCGTGCAAATTTTCCACGTTAAACATTCCACGGCAAGCGGAATTTGCAAAGAGTAGGCCTTAACCCCGCTGCTTTGGCAACATTGATAGGAACTAAAACATTTAACGGGTAGATAGAGCCCGTGATCTTGCATGGAATCTGTCCAGAACAGTGTTTCTTAACATTTTTTGGCCCATACACCCCTTCACTTAGAAGGTCCCCCTCACCCCCTTCGTGTTTCCTCCCTATAAATCCCTCTCCACCCCCGTCCCTACACAGTATACGTACAAATGGAAGCTACATTTAATAACACATACTAGAACAAGTCTAGACGTCTACATAAAACGTGATTTTCGGGTCTACTTACGTTATAAAGCGAATTTCAGAAGGGCAGGAAGTACAAAATCGTAAAGTATGGAGGGAAACACAATATCAAGTGCTCTGTTCTTGTGTTAACAAGATCTTGAAGTAATCTTACACTCCCCTAAACCCTAAAATTCCCCTTGGGTGGGGGGGGGGGGGTGTAATTTCCCACCGGTTGAGAACCACTGGTGTTGAGGGAGAAAACCGTACAGAAATGCATGCAAAAGTCGGACAATCTGACCCTTGAAGTGTGGATTTATGTTCTCGAAAGAGGAAAGAAGAAGAGGAAGAAAAGGTTTGATTTGAGGGATCACAAGCTAGGGAGATTCATTCTATTAAGTTGTATTTATATTCTTCTTCTTCTTCTTCGTTCATCCGGGTTTTTTTTTTCGTACGTGATTGCGTTGTGCCTGTTTACAGTAGAGCTGCGTTCTTGCGCCGTTAGGCCGACACATCCGACTTCTGCGGGCATTTGTTGACCGGGTTAACCTTCCCGGGTATTTATATTCAATATCACGTTCTTATATATCGTCTTCCTCGTCTTCTTCGTGCACCTTCAGATGTCAGCATGTTTAAATGCGAAGACATTGACTAATTGGCACCGTGCCGTCTTGACAGACGATAGTTTGTAAAATGGAGTTGAGTTATACCTCTCCATAACACAAAGCCTGGACTGAATTTATAGACCATATGTTGCCCATGCAGCATGATCCCTCTCTCGGCCTGTCTAGTTTACTCTAGAGGAAAGGTAACACCAATACGTCTGGGACAAGACAAGCTGCTGAATTAGCAAGACAATGCTCTAACTGTCCACCTGTCGGAGCTTCGATCCTAGACCAGTTGCCAACCATGGCATAGGGCTTGGTCTGCGAAGAAATTAACAGTCAACTTAAAAGTTGGTTGCATGTCCTTTACAGGACATAGCAGCCAACCCCATAATATTTTGGCTGTTCGTGATTCCTAAGCAAATTTACGTTCAGTAGTTTGCCATTGCTTTATGAATGACCGACACCAATACCATTTCGTAAAAAAATCCAACGCAAGGCAGTCTGCTGCCAAATCCCCCGCTGCTGTGTTTCTAACGCTGGTATGCAGGATAAGGAACAGCGTCTGTAACCTCTACGCCGCGGAGCGGGCATTCATTGTCAAGGTGACTTTAATATCTTGTGTCCGTCTCCATGCTGATCGACATCTCCCCTACTCGTCTCACGAAATGCTGCATTTACCTCCCAGAATATTTTCATGGACTTCAACATCTTAGGTACCACTTAGAGAAATAAACATAAGAATGAAGGTATTCTCTACTAGCATGTAAAAGACCACTGAATCGTGACGCAAGAGGGCTCACAATGGCTTTGCAAGCAAATAAAATCGCCCAGGCATGACGCAAGCAGCCTGGTTTATCACAGAGATGGAAAACTGGTCTAACCCAGAGCCTAATTGGTCCTTTGACGTGACACATGATAAGCAGGGCTAGGAGAATCGATCACCCGAGACGGCTGACCGCCTTCTGAAACAGACTAGATGTGCAAGGTGTGAACTCACTGATACGACTCCCTGGGCTAAACATTGTCAGACTCACAGGTGTGAAGGCTAGTGTGCATGCAGAAAGAATTTATGTCTGGACATGCTGGGAGATAATGTGTCTGCACTGTAGGGATACGTGAAACAGATCTGATAAGGCAATTAGAGCAGGACTGGAGGAATGTGAATGGTGGCTTGGGATAGACAGAAAGGTGCCAAGGAGATAATAGTGTCTCAGACACTGTCAGCTGGACTCAGCTTAAATAAGGCTCCCTAGACCTGTGTCATGATAGAAATGAAAAATCTCTGAACAGGTAGGCTGTCGGCTCCATGTTTTGTAGTCATATGTCTGCTAAACTCCACTAGGAAAGTTAGTTCTTAGTACCTAGTCAAGTCTTTTAGATGTAGGTACTGATTTTCAGTCTATATCTGACCTAGGTTATTTCAAGAAATATCATTGTCTAAGGTTACTTGGGTGTGCACTATTATTTCTCAGTTCAGTGTACAAAATCATAATGCTTTATGTGTTCTTCTTCTGAGAAGTAGGAACCTTATGTTAAGCAGATCTTGGTTATGTTCTAGAGACTGTTCATTTTCATGTGTCTTAGTAGATGCTTGTCATTCCTTTGTGAACTAGCTTCGTTGCTTTTGGTGTGTGCATTTGTTGTACAGAATATAGTCAACTGACTAGGTCTTTAATTCTTACCACAGCAGTGGCTATGTGGTGACTTAACCGGGCAGATCAGCAGTATGGCTGTTCTGTGTGGTCACTTCAGTTAGACTTGTTGCATATCTCATTTGGTAGCTATACAATATTATTACTAATTAATAATGCATTATACTATTATGTTGAGTACCATTATATGTCCATTTTGAAGTAATATAATGTATGTAGATTGGATGTTTGATATAGTTGAATTGTCATATGCATAATTTTTGTTATACTTTGGACATGCATTAGGGAGACATTTATTTGGTCTGTTACATATATGGAAACTATGTTTCCCAGTTTGTTGTCATCATCATCAAGTGCCGTGCCGGCTGGCGTAGGCGTTCATGGCTCTCCACAGATCTCAGTCTTTGGTTTTCTGGATCAACTCTGCTGCTGATATTCCTCCATGCCACCGTCTCAATCCATCCAGCATCATTTCTCTTGGTCTGCCTCTGCCTCTCTTCCCCTCGATCTTTCCAGTTGCAACGATGTTCTCCAATGCCTCTCTTCTCATCACGTGACAGAAGAAAGATGTTTGTCTCTGTCTTATTGTTGTATATAATGTTCTAGTTTCATTAGCCTGTTTCAGGCAGTCGTCGTTAGTTACTCTCGCAGTCCAAGGAATTCGCAACATTCATCTCAGGAACCACATCTCTGTTGCTTCTAATTTCTTCTTAATTTATTCATTTACATTCCAAGATTCACTGCCATACAGCAAAATTGGTTCTACGTAGCATTTCAGCACTCTCTTTCTTACATTCAGTGATAGTGACTTATTGCATAAGTTACTCTTCATTTCCTGAAATGCGGCCTTTGCCTGTCCTATTCTGCTCCTAATCTCTGTTGTACATCTTCCATCTGATGTTATAAATGCCCCTAGGTATCTAAAATTATCCACTTGGTTAAGGATTTTTCCTTCTATTTCTATGTCACATTTTGGTGTCACCATTTTCTTTGATATTACCATTGTTACTGTTTTCTTGATATTCAAGGAGAGTCCTTTCCTTGCCCTCTCTGTTACTACAACGTCTAATAAATGTTGTAGGTCTGTTGAATTATCCACCACCAATACTGTGTCATCTGCATAGCGTATATTATTTATATTATGACCTCCAACTAGTATTCCTGGCATCTCTTTGATCTCTCTCATTATTACTTCGCTATACAGGGAGAAAAGATCTGGTGACAAGACACACCCCTGTCGTACTCCTAGCTTTATCTGTTCGTAACTACCCTCTTTATTTCCCATTTTCATTGTTGCTACTTGGTTCCAGTAAACATTCTTTATTATTCTTAAATCTTTTCCATCAATGTTGATATCTTCCAACATTTTAATCAGTTCACCATGTTTTACTTTATCAAATGCCTTAATATAATCTATGAAGCACAAATATATGTCTCTCTGTTTCTCTATTGACCTTTCTATTAGTTTGTTGTAGACAAGAATATTACTTCCTTTTTGCATTCATACTACGTATGTAAGAATAACCTTATGTGCCATTTTGAATTCGCATACCTTAGGTTTAGTCGATGTTGATTGATTATATGATAAGTCATAAAGAAGAATTTGGTGTTATGCTATTGTGTGCGCATTGGCACATTAGCTATTGATTGCGCTGGAAGCATTAGTGTAATAGTACAGACATTACCCACCAATGGTATAAGGTATATGGTGCTTAACCCTTTGCGTGTTGTGGACGAGCGTTCACAGATACTGGTCACGGCATGCAAGCCCGGAGATCAGGTACTCTTATGATACCACTACCGACCCTTTGATCTGCAAAACCAACTTTGGATGTGAGGGAAAACATGTCTGCCTATATTAGCGACATGGACTTAGGACGGCCGAAATGTAATAATTACAGGCGTGTCAGACACTTGGAAAGCCCGTCCCAGACTAAGACAGTAGGGAGAAGGAGGATGGTGAACGCAGTAGAGCTGGAAGATAAACTTGGCCAGACTGGTCATTGTATATAGGTGTGCTAGGATATATGTAGTACTTAGGATTGCACTGATGTAGAACTAGATATAACACATTCTAAACTATTTCTCCCTAGCTCTCAATAAGAGCGCCTGGGTATAGATCTCAAGAATAAGTTACAACCAGGTAGTGCCAGGACTCACAGATGTCAGTATACCGGCAAGCTGTTTTTTTTACTGGAGTTCGATTATCTGACCACGGCTGTTTGCTGATCGGAGCATAACGGCTGTTAGCGGACCTCTCACTGATCCAGACAGGATTCAGAGTTATGTATTTTATATTAATTATTTCACTTTCATGATTACTGTAGTGCATAACTTATACGCAATCATCTTCATTGCCATACTATAAGTCCGGCGTGTTCATAAACTGTTAAGCGCAAATGAGAAATAGTATGTCACTTAAATGTCCGGCTCGACACAACAACCGTAAATGCAAACTGAACAAACGTTCAACGCTGGAACCGCAAAGTAAATGACTTTGAAGATAACGGCCATGCTGAAGATTTTGACACATAATAACATTTAATAAGAGCTCACAGTCAGTTTGAGATTTCTCTCAATTCTATCCGTATCTAGGGCTTGTTGTTGCCTAATTTTATTTACAGGAACTTATTGATACCTCAACACTAA
This sequence comes from Cepaea hortensis, assembly GCA_963921405.1. NCBI lineage: Eukaryota > Metazoa > Mollusca > Gastropoda > Stylommatophora > Helicidae > Cepaea > Cepaea hortensis. The sequence goes on from OY992896.1 coordinate 18,124,434, forward strand.
CCTGCATAGGTTAGATATTGTAACATAGATATTGTACCTTCCTATCTTCTATTGCCCGTCTGTCATTCTGCCTGACGTTCTCCTTTGCCACTCTGCATGATATAGGTCTAGGTACGCCAGTAAGTTCTGTAGCGACACCTTGTAGCAATGCCTGTATATATTCTTTCCCTGCTATCTCCGTCGCAACCACTGCTTTATGTATCAACACTATTCCATCGCCAACATTTACATTTTCACGGCCTGCTCTTCCATTCCAAATCCGTGTCCTTCCTGTTGTCCCCTGACGTCCCTGTGACGTTTGTTCTGTTTACCGACAGTTTCTTAGTTTAGTGTGGGGTTTTTCATATATGATTTTTTACCGCCTTTTTTCAATGACGTCATTCTGTCTAATCACTATTGCCTCGATGCGCCTACACCGGCAACAGTCGAGGTATCAACTCGTAAAAATGCAGAACAGTAACGAAGGACGAGGAATTAAACTTGCGTCCTAACCTTGAATAACAGTGACAATCAACGGCAAAAGTCAAGATATCAAAGCGCTACCAGAAGTTTATTCCGTAGCAGACAAGAGGACATAAAGCTCTCGCAGACCTGTAGGTTGTCCCTATAGACGGGATCGGTACCTACTTTACCAATCCACCGATGAGCGCCCAGTCTACCGCGCTTTGCTTGAAGCCATGATCCACTGATTCTCAATTCCGATCTAGGTTTTAGCGCTCGGTTACTTCACTGCTGGATCATCATCATCATCGAATCCCTCTCCTAACTCAGAGCTGCCTTAAGTATCCATTTGCCAATCGATCTTTCCTCCTGAACTCTATTCGCCGAAGCTCAGAATAAGTCGCATACGGCGCTTCACACACGGCTCTCTGGAAGACACATCCTTTCCTTTCGAATCACACACAGAGAAAGCCCTTTGTTGTTCTGTGACGCTGCTTTCGTTTCCAATTGTATCTTCCTTTCCTATTTGTCCATTCTTGTGCAGAACTGGGAAAATCCCATATATGACTTTGCTGGAGTGTGCCGTCATATGGCAGCTATGGGAAAGTATGCCCCCTCCCATTTAAAATGATGCAATCATTTTTGACATCAAGAGAATTAACCTGACACATAACAGTGCAGACGAAATGACTATTATGGGACTAGCAAGATGCTATGGACACCTGTCGATTACCCACAAAATAATAAAAAAAATTATTATATGACGGGCACACCCAACTATCTACAAACCCGCCGTAGACGTGCTAACTAATTTAACAAATTAGTCCCTCATTTGTCTGAAGACAAGCGTCCTTCTCTAGGAAAAAACCTGGAGTAAGGGGACGTGAGTAAATAAACAGATACCAGTTGCATTCACTAATGTCTTGTAACCATCTGTGCAATTATTCCGACTGCCATGTCGTGAATCTTAATCTCATCAAACGTGTAGGTGAGGTACTAGTATTATGACGTCATAATCTTAGACGTAATCGAGGTAAATGCTCATTAAAGAGGTCATCATAAACTCTTTGTGTAGGTGTGGCATAATGATAGAGTGACAACATCATTTAACGGTGTAATCCATAATGATATATGTAGTGGTGGCTATACTTGGCAATGGCGATCACAATGAAAATTTATAACATCTACGACCCATCATCTGGATAATTAAGTACCAAATGCGAATAATAATAATAATAATAATAATAATAATAATAATAATAATAATAATAATATGTAACTACTTAACTATATGAACTGAAATTATGTGAAACAAATATATATAATTTTATGCTACACATTAGCAATACATTAATAATTAATTAATTAAATGTACAACTTATGTTGAATAATGTTACTCAAGTAGTAATCAATGACTAATTATACAGTTATACAGTTACGCACTTCACTATAGTGATCAAGTATCATGGCACAAGGGTAAAATGTTCGTAGGTAAATATTGACATATGTCGTTTCGCGACAACAACAGTGTCAATTCTCATCGACTGTATCAGTGATCAACACATTCACTCTCATCAAGGCAATAGTGACTCGGTTCTCGTTGAATAATCATATTTTTAACACTCCAACACCAGCTGTAAAGCTGTGTTCAGAGACGGTGGAAAGACCGCAGGCAATGAATTACCTGGGGATACGATTTGATCGAAGCCTTGCTTATAATGAGTACATAGACCAGGTGATAACAAAGGCTAAGCGGGGTTTGGCTGCGATGCGGGTGATCGCGGCAGCAAACTGTGAGCAGCGCCATCTATTTCTTCTGTACGAGGTTCTGGTCATGTCTGTTTTTGAGTATGCAATGGCGATCCTGACTCTCAGCCGTAAGCAGATAGAAAGGATGGAAAGGATACAGAATGAAGTGTAACAGTACAGCGAAGTAATGGTGAACTGGCAATAACTCCAAGACAGTTCTTTCTTCATATTACTTTATTCCTAATCAACGGAGATAGGTTATAACACACCATCAATCAAGCCAGATGTTGCCCAGTTGAATCATACGTCCATATCGAAGGATGGGTCGTTCACAACTGACCTTGTTTTCAAGATCCTCGTCATCGGACGACCCATCCTAACTACCCCATATTATGGTGCTTGACTGTGCCCTACTTCCCTATTGACTATGCACACCTCGTTGCCCCTTCTTCCTATTCCTAACTCTGTTACATTTCCTCTCTTTCTTCAACCAAGACTTTTCCCTGAAAAGTCTTGAACCTTACTTTAATTTCCAGCTAAAAAAATCTAAGTAAAATAACCTACAAGTTTTTAACTCATATCACTGTCCCATCATTCCTTTAATTTCACTTGGAGGCTTGATGGTTCCGTCGCCCTGCTACTGAGTGAGTGCGTGGCGCGACACTGTGAGCTGTGAGTTTCGTATGAAGTGCTTTTGAATCTGCCCGAGGTTTTTGGAACGTGACTGCATGTTCGGAGTGATGGCAGATGGCTATGTCCCAGAGTTGACCGGTTTTTGCCTTATGCAGAAATGCGTGGCTGCTGGGCTTCTGGTTGACTGCCACTGCCATCGACGATGAACTGTATTTCGTGGACTGTGTGGGTGAACATCTAGGAAACATCCAGATGGGAAAATGGCTGCAGATTCCATCAGAAATGAACTGGGTGTTTTGTGGGGGACTATTGTGTTGACATTCTGGCGGCGGCATTATGCATAGTGCATCTGTGCGGGCTGTTGTTTGTCGAGACTCAAGTCTTTTCCACTTTTCACATTGGGCGGTGGGGAGCGTTTTGTATGATATTCACTGGCACAGGAACGGAGCATAATGGGGACGACCCGTTGCTGTGAAGTTGGAACTGCGACTAACTAACTAACTAACTATATATATATATATATATATATATATATATATATATATATATATATATATATATATATATATATATATATATATATATATATATCTGTTACCTACAGACTATATTCTCATCCTAACGTAGAACAATATCTGTTCTCTCAACAAAAGTCATTAATCAACAAATGACTGTACTTTTTCTGGAAGTCAATCATTGATTATCTCCCCTCTTAATATTTAACTCTTTACAAAACTAATTCCTAACACATTACAATATTTGAAATATAAACCCCAAAAAACCGCTGTAAACTACAGGTCAAACCATTTTATCTATTACTAGTGTGGCGGCTATCCCAATGTCATCTACCAGTCATCTATCTACTAAGAGAAATTGTGACTCGGCACACCAGTTGTTTCCCTTGGATTTGTACCAAGAATTACCACAACTTCTTAAACATTACCGTTAACTACGGTATCTCCACAATGCTACAACCAACAAAAAAATGTCTATTTACCATCGACTCCACCAATACATCTATCTACTATATTTGTCAATAACTAATTCTAATTTTAAGTCTCTCGTCTACCCGACGCAACTAACCAACGTATCAGTACTTTCCAACATCTCACCACAACTACTCTAAGCTATCCTCAAGTCTCTCCTAGCGTTCTCACACCGCGATGATAGTCAAACCAGTCACACGTTCTCTAGCACTCTATTTATAATACTCTGACATTCATTTAGCTAATCTTGTTTACCTCACTATCTTTCACTCCTCCTCCTATTTATCTGGACTCTTTCAGAAACAGCAAACAACACCACATATTACTAACGACAGACCTCACTCCGATTGAGCAAACCATCTTCTCTCATTTCTCTATATCAGGCATTCTTGCTTCAACATGTCTCTGCCAACAATTGTTACAATCTAACTACTTTCTTATTTCAACTTTTCTCAATCATTCACTCCCTTTTCACAACTGAAAGCCTACCTTGCTCAAACAACACATTAGCTCTAACAACCAATTCTTCGTCCACTCTCATCATCCAACAATCTAAACGCTACAAACGCTGAGAATCACTTTCCCACAGCTAACTTTTCTGTGTTTTCTCATTCTTCCACACACTCACCTCTGCCAACGACCTGGTACTTGCTTACTATAAATAAACATAACGTTAACTCTCTATCTGTCAGCCTGTCATAAAATTTTCATTAATTCTATCCAACACCACACATTCTAAACAAAAGACATCACAAATTTCTAATCATCTTCTCTCTACTTTCTAACTTTCGCACTTATTCTGTCCTCCACGAAATCACCGGTATGTTTTGTCAGCATCACCCACCAGCCACTCTTCGCATATTCGCACGGCGCTCGTATTTATACAAACAAGCTCGTTCTCACCTCACGATTATTCTCGTATCACGACAACCTGACGTGCCTATACTATTCTACAAAATAAACAAATTAGACACCAATTCAACATTCTAGCAATTACTCACCACAGCCTAAGCGTGTCGATTACTTCCACACACATTGACACAAGATATATCAAACTCGCAACTACTACCAATCGCTTGACAACATTTTATCCATGTACTCCACTTATACGGCGTCTCAAAACCTCACTCCTGCTTCACTCAGCGCGACGAACACCTGTTTGTCTACACTTATACTCACGCACGAACAACGCATAACCAGACGAATTACTATTCTATGACTCCTTTATACCTCAAAATAACCTATGCAATACATCAGTTCTCGACATCGCACATTACTTGTAGTGATTCTCCACCATTTTCCACAGCAACACCACATCCGGCACATTTGAGTCGAAATTTGAGCCTCATCAAACTTGAATTACTCCAACCAACAAAATATCTACTCTACGCGTATTAGTTAATTCTTATTTAAATATAACCATGGTCTTATTGACTTCATGAGAATTGTAGCTTGTTCCAGCGACTCTTCAGCTGTTTGCTGTTTTTGTGTTATACTTTCTACTAGGCAAACATCTTTCTTTTTGGAAGTATCTTTCTCTCCCATCTTTGGAATTCGTCTCCTGGCTTTTACTACTTTTCTACCATATATACTGTTATCTTTTTCCAAAGGGTCACTACTTAAAAATTTGTCTGCTTGCCCACCAGCAATCATACCGTACGAGGAAACATCTCGCTTCGAGTCAGGATCTGCTCGTAGTACAATCCTCTCGTTCCTATTCATTCCTTTTAAATCCTTGTCTGATGTATATTCTATACGAAAATATGTGAGGTCTGAAGATTCTGATTCTAGAGACTCAAAAGATTCTTCGGTTCCACCTCCATGATTATATATGTACAAACTTTTTTCATTTCTAGTCTTAACACTCTTTCTAATTTTCTTTCTGCTGTCTTTTGTCTTGGGTTGTCCAACCTCTGTACCAGTGTCTCTCTTTAATACTACGGTGTCTCTCTTTGTCACTTTCAACTCAGTTGGGTTTGATTGAATTTTCCTTACTACTTTATCAATCGATGTCTGAGTACTCTTTTCCACACTATTGCCTGGCTGCGTCTGTGTCTCTCTTTCTCGTCTGACACTAAAGACTGAAGACACCTCCTGACTACCCAAAATCTTGTCTGTGTTTTCTTCTCTGTTTTTCAACCTTGCTACCGAATATCGCAACTGTCTGATCTGAAACCAGTTTTCTCGTAAAGCTCTTGCGTTTTCACTATTTGAAGGCCACGACCACTGTTTCCTTTTCTGACCATTACTAATTCCTATATGACTCTGTGTCTCACTCTTATCTGCTTTCATATTTATATAGCTAATAACTTTAGTATTGTAGCCACACTGGTTATCATTCCTATTGACCGGCTGCCATCTATTGGACTTGTCTACATCAAAACATCTCATATCTGTCTTTTGCTCCATTCGTTCAAGCGTCTGACTCTTGATCACTTTTATCATAGACGAAATTCTGTCTATGTCCATCCTTAAGCTGTCCATTAACTCTGTCACACGCCCTAACTTCCTATAAAAGATTTCCATTTCAAATTTGTACAAAATAATTCACTATAATAATAATATGTTAAATATAATAATATGTTAATTAAACTTACCAGGTCCTATAATCTTCTAATACTACAATATTAAATGTATACTTTACAATTGTTGGCTGTCAACGATTAGGGTCCCTGCCTGTAGTTAGACACTCGTCGAAAACTGCACATTAATGGTTTTCAGGTTTTGCTCTTGTATGCTGAGACTGAGAGGCACGGTATCTGGCACCCAAGTACTTGAACAAGTATCGACAAGGCGGCTTCAGTACCCCGTAAGGATCGATAAGGCTCGATAAGGCTCGATAAGTTAGTAGTCCCGACAGCAACAATCAGATCCCCAAGTTTAAAAAAAAGATCACACAGCAACCAGAGAGCAGCTTTGGTCAGCTCCCCGAAACAGCGATGCAATACAGCGGCTTTTTTGGTAGCCCGTTGAGACCAACGACAACGCAGGTGGCGGCTTGAACAAGCCTCTTGAGTGTAGATCGTGACAGCAGGTCCTCGAGGGTCAGTATTACATGACTACGATCAGCGGAGGCCTTGGTTAGCCCATCTAAACGGCAGTGCAGGCAGGCGTTGAGACGACAAACGATAATATAGGTGACGGCTTGGTTAGCCTCTCAAACGACAGTGCAGGCAGCGGCCGACTGACTTGACAAAGCGGCCTTCACCACCCCGTAAAGATCTTAAGGCTGACTTTCATTTTGAAAACTTCTCTCAACAATCAACGACTGTGATCAGAGGACAGCACTGGCCAGCCCTCTGAAATCAGCAATGAACGATAGTGTAGAGCAGCGGCGTTATTCAGGCAACGAACAGACTGTGTGACAACGATTCATTCAGCAAAATTTGGCAACGAGCAGACTGTGTGACAACGATTCAGTCAGCAAAATTTGATGCGGCCTAATTACTATGTATGGCGGAATGCAGAAGTCTTTGAAGTCCCTGCAACAGTGGGAGGTACGATCAGAAGTAGGTATCCAAGTCGCCCGCCAAAAACAATCTCGTTAGTAAACCGCTCGAACAACAGTGCCCCAGTGCCCGGCGAATACTTGACAGCGATAACGGCTCTCACACAACCGAGTCCGGAGGAGTTTTGATCGAATAACGTGGCTTCATGACCCAGCCAAGAGCTCGAAGTCGATCAACATCTTGAAAACTTTCTCCAGCGTTCACTAGAGATCATATTAGGTGCTATGGTGCCGAAGGTATCGAATTTTTCAAAATCTGTTGTACAAGCACGGTATAGATCTCTGGCCTCATCAAGTATAGTGGAGCAGTACTTGGTTCAAACTCGATCCTGGTCACTGGGCAACATTTCTGTACTGTAACAGTACAGCGAAGTAATGGTGAACTGGCAATAACTCCAAGACAGTTCTTTCTTCATATTACTTTATTCCTAATCAACGGAGATAGGTTATAACACACCATCAATCAAGCCAGATGTTGCCCAGTTGAATCATACGTCCATATCGAAGGATGGGTCGTTCACAACTGACCTTGTTTCCAAGATCCTCGTCATCGGACGACTCATCCTAACTACCCCATATTATGGTGCTTGACCGTGCCCTACTTCCCTATTGACTATGCACACCTCGTTGCCCCTTCATCCTATTCCTAACTCTGTTACAGAGGCTATGCGCATTATTCTTGGATGTACAAGAGATAAAGCATGTAGGGCGATGCGCTACCTTCTTGATTTTCCAACCATTGAAGAGAGAATACAAGTTTGCAGAGCACGCGCCTACCTCAGAGTTAACGCAAACACACACCATCCACTGCATAGTGAAATTGTGAAGGTGAAGGGCAGCAGGTTAAAAAGAGGACGGTCGTGGATGGATCAAGCCGAAGACATTCTTCAACAGGTGTGTTCACTTGAGGACTTAGAACCTGGCGAGGAGTTGGTACAACTGCCAACAGATTTCTGCACATCTTTTTCAGTTTGCATCCAACTAGATAGAAAATGCAGACAAGAAAATCCGACTGCTGTGGAGGCTGAAGTACAAGAGTTGATTTTCGAGAATTCGCTAGACGGTGATGCTGTCATCTACACAGATGGGTCGGTCGTCCAACGTGTGAGAAGCTCATGGGCCTTTACTGCTCGGGCCGGAGGGATAATTGTGAAGGAGGACTCTTGTGCTTTCACTGAAACCACAAGTAGCCTGACTATGGAAGTCATGGCAGTAAGTAAAGCAATAACATAGCTCAAGACACAGACATTCACTAGGGCATGTTCCCTTAGCGACGCAATGAACATGATCAAGAGGATAGAGGAGGGGTCGATCCGAAGAGAATGGTTGCTGCCTCTGGAGCGGTCTCGGCTGGCAAAGATTAGTTTCATCTTCGTGCCAAGGCATGCGGGAGTACAAGGAAATAAGCGGGCTGACAAACTCCCAGGTGTGGCTACGGTGAAGGGCAGATGCGCCATGGACCAGGCTGACATTCAGAATGCTCTACGAGAAGTAAGACTTTCGCGTGAACCAAGTGATGGCTGTGAATCTACAACCATGGCCAGACTGCGTGAACAGCAAATTAAAAGAGGGATGGCCAAACAAGAACACTATGAAGGAAGCCAAAGAAGATTGATAAACCAACACAGAACTGGTGTCGTTAGCCGCTACACGCTGCGGGATTTGCTGAGGAGGGGATCCGAGCACTTATGGACTGAATGGTTCGATGTGCAATGAGGATGATCTTTCGACTAACTAACTAAGGTCCCCTTTTCCTATTTGCAAATTTCTTAAACTTACCATTACCTTTGTGATTCTGGATTCTGGTGCTAGCCCCTATCACAAGTTCTGGTTGTGCACAGTCAGCAAATATGTCACGATGGGCGTTATAAAACAACTCACCCCGTGATTCCATCTCACTTAGTGACTTACATTTATTTTCTACGAGGAATACAGACATAGCTTCAGGTACAGTAGATAGAAGGTTGTCTCTCAGTATCATGTCACGTATCTTATCGAAATCAGAACCAATGTCTGCTGCTCTTAACCATTTGTCAAAGCAAGAAGATTTTTCAGAAACAAAGTCAAGAAATGCCTGGTTAGACTTAGGAGTAAGTGTCTTGAATTTTGCACGTAAAACACATTCATCCAAAGACAAATGAGCAAGAACCCTATCTCGCATGTACTTGTAGTTGGTTCGTAGATTTTCAGGAATTAACTCTATCACCTTTAAAGGTTCTAACGCGAGATGTCGATGGAATAAGATAGGTAAGTCCAGTTCAGGAATCTTACAGAAGTTTGCTAACACCTCAAAATTAGTAATCCAGGAACTAACTGAATCACCTTGTTGAAAGTTACGAATCAGACCTTCGTACTTCTTAACTGGATCATTATGCTTTGCTTGTATTCTTTCTCGTTCTATCTCAGCTTCACGATCCATCTCCAATGTCTTAACCTTCAAATTGCCGTCAAGTTCCTTGTCCTTTAAAAGTGCTTCGGCTGCAAGTTTCTCTTTTTCAAATGCTAGTTGTGTTTCTTTTATTTCTCTATCTGTTGCTATTCTCTCTCTTTCCAATGCTAGTTCTCTATCCTTTGCAGTCATTCTTTCCTTTTCCATTGCCATTTCCTTCTCTATTAATTATTTCTGAAATGCAAGCTCCTTATCTTTGCTTTCTTTCACTGCAGGTAACCTTTCTTTTCTTTCTTCTCATTCACGTGTAGCTTGAAGTTCTTTAGCCTCATTTTCTGCTGCTAACTTTTCTGCTCTTTCCTCCCGTTGCTGGGCATGAAAGTCCTTCAATTCCTGCTGTGCCCATGTCCTAAGCTCGAGACCGGTTAAACCAGACTTCTCACCCATGTCCATAAAGTCTTGTAGTGTCGACATGTTGTCCTAACTGAGCTATAACTTATATAGCTGAAATAAAATAGCGAAGTGCCAAGGAATCGACAAGATGCAATAATGTTGTCCAAAGAGCAGATAGTATATATATCGAAATGCAAATTTTGAACAAAATGTCAACTACAAACTGAACAACAATGTACAATCGAATAACAAATAAATTCAGCAAACGTAATGCAAATAGATATCGTCCTAACCGTTACACTATGTAAACAACAGAAAATAGTAATAAAAATATATTCAGTATAAAGAATATAATAACACTATACCAGTAACAGTTACGAGAGAACGAGTGACGAGTGACGTAAACATATATCTATTCTCATAAAAGAAAATAACATTGACTATCGATACGAAGCAAACTAACGTATATGACTATTACAGTACAGTAGTACTGACAAACGTGAGATCGTCACAATACAAATTCGTAACGAGCTGACGATTGTAAGTACGAAACGTCTTCTTACGTTAGGTAATGCGTTTATCTCCCACAAGAAGAGCCCTCCAACCACCCACTTCACTATCCTAATACGGAGTTGGCCATTGGAAAAAAAATAGGTTATATACTAAACACCCAAACAGACCACAGTTATATAACAACAAACAGCAATTATACTGGCCTTAACGAAATAAATCCTGGTTAAATGGTTGAAGTGGGTATCTGTATGTATGATACCCGTAGTGACTGAATGTAGTTGCGTGTGTAAAGTCCAGAATAAAATGACTGATGTGTGACTTGCCCTGTGTGTCCTACAATTTGTCCATGACGACGCGTGAAGTATATCCGTGTAAGTCCAGTAGTGTCCAGTGTGACATGTTGAGGATGAAAATTCCGCATTCTATGTAGACAAACAATTCGTGTGCGTTGCTTCTAGGTGAGTGAGGCGTCGGTCCAATATCTTGAAATGGCACCGTGATACATGAAATGCTGCTTCAACGTCTCTAACAGCCAGCAACTGTGAGCCAGTGACGACCTTGATTACTGGAATGACGTTGATAAATGCTTGACTCACTTGTAATGGCTACGCAATGTGTACGACGTAAGATCCATGAGCATGTTTAATTTCCCGCAAATGGCATCAAAAATGTCACGTGTAGCAATTGGTAACACAATAAAAATGATGTGAATCTTGTGGAGGAAAGTGTCGGTGAGGAAAATATCTTGAGCGGATTATGTGGAGGGGTGTAAGGGTGATGAAGGGACAGTCCAATGCATGTAGTCCATCTTCGTAACACCTCCAACAGCCATGTCTAGCGTGTAATAATATGTTTCCTGTCAATATAACATGTAGATCTGGTGACAGATATGATCCATGACGTGACTAACAAATATGTAGATAATTACTTTTGTGATTGGGTTCCAATGGTTTCCTGGCCAGTGTAAATTAAGCAGTAAATGGCGACAGTGTATGAGTGGCTAGTTAACAATATTCTCTGTTAGCATTCCCGGAAAACGATGCACCCAAGGGTGCCATACTATAAGTCTGGCGTGTTCATAAACTGTTAAACGCAAATGATAAAATAGTATGTCACTTAAATGTCTGGCTCGACACAATAATCGCAAAAGCAAACTGAACAAACGTTCAACGCTGGAACCGCAAAGTAAATGACTTTGAAGATAACGGCCATGCTGAAGATTTTGACACATAATAACATTTAATAAGAGTTCACAGTCAGTTTGAGATTTCTCTCAATTCTATCCGTATCTAGGGCTTGTTGTTGCCTAGTTTTATTTACAGGAACTTATTGATAACTCAACACAAACCTGCTTACATAGATATTGTACCTTTCTAGCTTCTATTGCCCTTCTGTCATTCTGCCTGACGTTCTCCTTTGCCGCTCTGCACGCTATAGGTCTAGGTACGCCCGTAAGTTCTGTAGCGACACCTTGTAGCAATCCCTATATATCTTCTTTTCCTGCTATCTCCGTCGCAGCCACTGCTTTATGTGCCAACACTATTCCATCGCCAACATTTACATTTTCATGGCCTGCTCTTCCATTTCCAATCCATGTCCTTCCTGTTGTCCCCTGACGTTCCTGTGACATTTGCGCTGTTTACCGACAGTTTCTTAGTTTCTTGTGGGGTTTTCCCTATATGATTTTCTACCGCCTTTTTCGATGACGTCATTCTGTCTAAATGCTATGTGGCAATCATCATCTTGAAAAACATCAGATGTCTAATAATATGATTAGTAATTAAAGTGAGTGTAGTTTGTTTTAACCCATAGTTCAGTGTTATACTTTTAATTCCAATTGTGCTTACGTGTTGTGTGTGTACATTGGTGGGGGATTACTTACACACCAAGGAAGGGAACAGTCAGGGGAGAAAAACCTGTACTGGGATAGTTGTTAATTACTCTTAAATTTAGATTTAAAAATTTATCTTGGCTAACCTTCTCCTTCCTATTCATTGGCGAATATTCAGCACAGTTTATTTCAATTTTGTTACGAGCCATTTGGAACTGTATGTTGGATATTCAGGGCTTAATCTGTAGTTCAGCCATATAGATTATGCCCCTAGTCAATTTGTGACTATTTGGGGTTGCACGCCAGTGAATAACACTTTCATCTAGGCGGTGGAGCACCCCGACTTCTAACACCAGGAACCATGCTTTTCACCATTGTTCTTTCCAAACACTGTAACAGATGACTAGTTTGTAACACAAATATGTGTAGCCATATCCTGGAGACAGTTCTTTCCAAACCACTATAACGGATGACTAGTTTATGACACAAATATTTGTAGCCATATCCTGGAGACAGTTCTTTCCAAACCACTATAACGGATGACTAGTTTATGACACAAATATGTGTAGCCATATCCTGGAGACAGTTCTTTCTAAACACTGTAACAGATGACTAGTTTGTAAGACAAATATGTGTAGCCATATCCTGGAGACAGTTCTTTCCAAACCACTATAACGGATGACTAGTTTATGACACAAATATGTGTAGCCATATCCTGGAGACAGTTCTTTCCAAACCACTATAACGGATGACTAGTTTATGACACAAATATGTGTAGCCATATCCTGGAGACAGTTCTTTCTAAACACTATAACAGATGACTAGTTTGTAACACAAATATGTGTAGCCATATCCTGGAGACAGTTCTTTCCAAACACTGTAACATATGACTAGTTTGTAACACAAATATGTGTAGCCATATCCTGGAGACAGTTCTTTCCAAACAGCTATAACAGATGACTAGTTTGTAATACAAATATGTGTAGCCATATCCTGGAGACACCGTTCTTCTTATCTAGTCATTGGCGCTGTAATTGTGCTACAATTCTGGTACTGTGTCAGCACGCCATTATGTCCGGGATTACTTTGTGTCAACATGCCATTATGTCGGGGATTACGTTGTGTCAACATGCCTTTATGTCGGGGAAAACTTTGTATCACCATAACCATGTATCAGTGAATACTTTATCTAGTCTTTCTATTCAAAATTCGCAAGCATGTATTGGCGCTCCTAAAAGAAAGAAATAGAGATAAGAGGACTCACTGGACAACATAAAAATGTAAGTTTATAGTTACCATGTTGGGTTTCTGACATCTCACTTCAAAATGACGACAGTGCCTCTCTTCAGGAATAAAGTGGACTTCGACGCAACCCCAGCATATCATCATCATGTGCCGTGCAGATAAACGTGCGCGGTTATGTTTATTCATCTCACACGATCACCAGAGTCGTTGATCAGCTCAGTGCTGTTGTCTCGATCTTGCCATGTGGCCAAGCCATCTACATATCTAACTCTCTTTCTCCCCTAGGTTCTTTTCTCCAAATCTTGCCACTTGTCATCAAGTCCTCCAGTTTATTTCTTCTCATAGCGTGTCCAAAATATCATCAATGTCTACGTCTAATTTCTTTAATCAGTTTACTGTTGTCATTTGTTTCTTGTAGGATTTGCCTCATTTGTTTTTCTGCCTGTCCATGGTGCTCTTTGCTTGTTCTTCAGAAACCACATTTCCACTGCCACCAAATGATTCTCAGATTGTCTTCTTATTGTCACAATTAGCCAGGTCTATCACCCACTTAAACTACAGATATGGAATATGGACATAATTCGTATCTAACCATTGATATTGCACCATGGGTCTCAGAATGTTACATAATCCTACATACGTCAAATAACAAACATACAATCACATGTTGACATTTTTACATGAGTAGTAACGACGTCTGCTACTTTTAACATTGGTCCATTTATTGCGCCCACACACAAACACACACACACACACACACACGCACACACACACACACCCACACACACACACACACACACACACACACACACACACACACACACACACACACACAACGAACATGATAGTCAGTTTAAAATTACGGCGGTGGACAATTTAAACTACTGTGGAAATATATCAAAGAGGTGTAGTCATTATATTAGATAAACAAACATCAAATTCTGTCAAAGGATATCGAGCTGTGTCAGACAGAGTTCTATTAGTAAAATTAAACGGAAGACCTTTTAAAATAAATATCATTCAAGTATATGCCCCAACAGGTGAATGCAGTGAAGAAAGTAGCCTATAGAGGAATTTTATAACGACATGGAGTCTGCTTTGAAGAATTGCAAAAAATCAGAAATAAATATCATAACGGGTGATTTCAACGCACAAATAGGAAAGCAAGGCGATGGATGCAGTTTAGGCAACTATGGTTTGAGAGAAAGAAATGAAAGAGGATACAGACTTGTAGAATGGGCAAAAGAACAAGAAATGGTTGTAGGAAACACCTGGTTTAAACAGCATCCTAGAAGATTATGGACATGGAGGAGTCCAGACAGCAGGATTAAAACCAAATAGATTACATCATGATTAACAGAAGGTTTCGAAATGCGTTAACAGTCGTAAAAACAGTTCCAAATGCAGACTGTTACAGTGAATACAGATTAATTACAGGCACATTGAGGGTAAAGTTAAAGAAAGTCAAGTATATAGCAGGAAACCCTAAATATGACTTGTGCAAATTGAAAACTGACAGAGAAATACAAGATAATTTTAACACAGAAGTAAAGAACAAATTTGATTTATTGTCTGATCTAGAGATCCTATTTCAAGATGTAGATGATCAATGGGAAATGCTGAAGAATTCAATCAGTTGCGCAGCACAAAAAACTATTCTAAAAGTAAAGAAAGTGGGCCGTAAGACATGGATGACTGACGAAATTTTACAACTAATGGAAACAAGAAGACAGAATAAAAATAATCCTGCCAAATATGAAGAAATTCACAGAAAAGTCAGAACCTTATGTAGGGAGGCAAAAGAAACATGGCTTGAGGAAAACTGCGAAGAAATTGAAAAACAGTAAAAATGCGAAACTAATGCACAAAAGAATCCAGGAGCTTACTAATCAAAGAACACGTACATCAGCAGGCTGCCTAAAGACAAAATATGGAAGAGTCATAATAGAAAAAGATCAGATCTTACATGTATGGTCAGATTACGTGAAAAATCTTTATGACGACAACAGAGACGAACACTACGATGTTCAACATAATAATAAAGGACCAGCAATTTTGAAGACGGAGTTTCAGAATGCTCTTAACCATATGAAATCTGGCAAGACCCCTGGTTCAGACAGCGTCACAACATAAATGATTAATGCTTTAGAAGAATATGGAATAGATAAAGTTACCAGTCTGCTTAATACAATATATGATACTGGAAATATATCTCATGAGTTATGTAATTCTGTATTTATTGCAATCCCAAAGAAATCAGGAGCCTTGGAATGTGATCAACATCGAACAATTAGTATAATGAGTCACATCACGAAGATTTTGCTAAGAATTATCATGCAAAGAATTGGGAGGAAAATACAACCTGAAATAGGAGAAGAACAATGTGGGTTTGTAGAAGGAAAGGGTACAGTAAATGCTGTGTATTTACTGAGAACCGTAATTGAACGATCTATATAAGTAAACAAAGATCTACACATTTGCTTTATTGACTACACAAAGGCTTGTGATAAAGTGAGACATGTCGACATGATAAGGATGCTTGAAGATCTACAAATTGATGGAAAAGACCTTAGACTTGTAAAAAACATATATTGGAAACAACAAGCTGCCATAAGAGTTGATTATGAAGTAGGCCAATATCAGCCTATTAAGAGAGGTGTAAGACAGGGTGTGTAATGTCTCCAGATCTGTTTTCCTTGTACAGTGAAAGCATTTTCAGAAATATTGAAGATATGGAAGGAATCAACAATGGGGGACGATGCATCAATAACATTAGATATGCAGACGATACAGTCTTGATTGCAGACAATGAACAGGACCTGCAACATTTAGTAGATGCAGTTGTTACACACAGTGAACAACGAGGGTTAGAATTAAATTGCAAAAAGACACAGGTTATGGTCGTCACTAGGAAGAACGAAATACCACAATGTAACATACAAGTAAATGGGAATATTCTTCAACAAGTGAATAGGTACAATTATCTCGGAACAGTAATAACATCTGATGGGAGATGCCTTGAAGAGATTAGAACAAGAATCGCCATGTCTAAGGTAGCCTTTAGCAAGATGAAAAACATACTGACCAATAAAAAGATGTCAATTTAAACGAGAAAAAGAGTGTTGAGGTACTACATAGAACCTGTACTTTTATATGGATATGAAGCTTGGACAATGAACAGTCAAGCTAAAAAAACATCTGATGGCTGCAGAAATGTGGTTTCTGAGGAAAATGCAAAGAATACCATGAACAGCCAGAAAGACCAATGAACAGGTCCTTCAAGAAACAAACGAAGATCGTAAACTGATTAGAGATATTAGACGCAGACAGTCAAAATTTTTTGGGCATGTTATGAGAAGAAATGGATTGGAGAACTTGGTGACAACTGGCAAGATCGAAGGGAACAGACCAAGAGGAAGACCTAGAAGCAAATACCTGGATGGCTTGGCCACATGGCATGGTCGAGACAGGAACACAGAGCTGATCCACGACTCTGGTGATCGAGTGAGATGGCAAAACATGACCGCCCACGCTTACCGGCATGGCACATGATGGATGGATGGATGGAACTATATGTGTTGTGTATTCCTCTTCTTCTTTCGTTCGCTTGAAATATGACTATAACTGTAATGCTGTCTCTTGTATGAATTTAACTGTCTTTTTTCAGTTCACACAGTGGTCTATAGAGTTTATCTTCCACTGTCGTCTCTCTAGGCCAGAAGGTTTGCCTAGATATGTTGTATTTTGGGCAGTCTTTGACTATGTGCTCTGCTGTCTGCGACGCCAATCCACATGTGCACATGGCTGTTTCACCAATCTTGAATTTTGTATACATGTGGTTGCGTAATCTATTGTGTCCTGTTCTGAGGCGCAGAATAATGACTTGTTCTGGTATGTCCATAATGTGGTAGTTATCTTGAGCAGGTTTTGACTGATTTGATCCTTTTTTTCTTTTGGTGGTATGTAACGGGCACATCAGGCTGTTCTTCTGTTGCTCCTTCCTTAGCCAATCGATCAGCTCTGTCGTTTCCGGGTACTCCACAGTGGGATGGTATCCACTGTATGGTGACCTTATGCTGACTGCTAAGTTCAGAAAGTAGTGTCCTTAGTGCTGGCAATTTCCCAGACAGGAGCGCCTCGAGTACTGATTTTGCATCTGTTAATAGCACCACAGGTTGTGTACCATGACTGGTATTTAGTAATTTCTCTGTTGCTATCTTGATTGCCTCAATTTCAGCATCATAATTATAGCAGTATTTTCCTGTCGGTACTCTGGCTGTGTCCCTAGGATTATTTGGGTAGTCTATGTACACTCCCGCTCCTCCATTTTGAACAGCATTTTGTGCTGACCCATCTGTGTAGACTCGGATCCAGAGGTCCTGTGGGTATTCGTCATCAAGGAAGCTGAGAGTGGCTGTTCTGCGTTGCACACTGTTCTATTCTTCCTTGTCAAATATTCCTCTCACTTTTGTCTGGATTTGTAATGATAGTCTATGTTCATCTTTCCATCGAGTTCGCTCTGAAATAGTTGTTAGGGGGGATACTGTCAGAGTCCAACAGGGGACAGCGATGCAGTGACATCGTTACGACCGCCAGGCGACTTAGCTCCCAGTAAGGGATATGTCAGAGCCTAACATGGGATAGCTATGCAGCAACATCGTTACGACACCCGGCGGACAAGAATTGTCGGCTGGCAAGATTGTTACCTGACACGCGACCAGCGGTCAGGCTGACGACAAGACGCACGCATGACACGTGACGCCACTAGAGGCGGTCAGCAAGTTGCGCGCTAGCGACAGACCGAGCTGGGACCTGAGACTGGACGGACGTGTGCGGTGAAAGCAAGGCGTTTGTGTGGATCTCTGTGGTTGAAAGCCGAACGACTGTCATCTTGAGCGTCAGACTTGTGAGCTGTATTGTGGTTGTGAGCGTCGTGAGTTATATATTGTATATTGTTGTAATCATCGTTCTGTATTTAATATGGCAATAAATCCATAGAACGTTGTGTCGTTGAGTCTTACGTCGAATCACGTTATACTTGTACTGTCTCACACGTGTTAGCTAAACGAGCCAATTCTAAGATCCTGACATGTGTGGACGTGGGTTGCTCGTCCTTGTTTAAGAACCTAATATATGTAGACGTGTGTTGCTCGTCTTTGTTTAAACCATACGTCATTAACGATTTAAAACTATAATTCTTGAACTTGTAAAATTTGTCAAGGTTATAGTTATGTAAATGTGATCGTAAAAGTCTCATTGTGATCCATTACTACATTGTTTAAATATGTGTAAAACCATTAGTAAATGTACAGTACATATTGTTTGATCCTGTAAGCGTGTAAAACATTTGTGATTTGTGAAACTTGTCACCGTTTGACCTTGTCGACATTGTGATTTTGTCGCCATTTTGACCTTGTCGCCATCTTGTAAACTTGATGTCTATGTCCTTACTGAATGTCATCTTGATGTAAGTGATGTGTCATCAATGTTATTGAGTGTTCAGATACAGATAGATTGTCTTTGTGCATTGAGTTTGTGGAACGCAAAGAGTTTTGGAAAGAGTGTAACTTCTGTTGAGAAAAACACTGTTGACGGACAAACTTACGACATACAATTATACTCGACGCCATCCAAACCTAATCAACACTTAGTGACTTGCAGGCACACACCAACAAATAGACGCTAACTTATTTTCTTCCAAAAACAAAGCAGGTTTTTCCGTACCATCCATAACCTTGCCGTAGAGGTCATTAGTGGTTCCGAAGTACGACCCTACAGTTTTCTAGCCCGGTTTTCCAACCTTTCTTCACCGTATCCAAGGGCACTTGAGTATATTTTTCTTTACTTTAACTTTACGTATGCATCAGTGGGCACGCATCGTATAGTGAAATCAAGTGTAAATTGTTTACTACTAACCATTTATAACATATTTTGTGTGGTTGATTGTCATTGACGTATTTTCTCCATCATGTCGTCATTGTTTGATTTCATCGATAGGGGTATTAAATTACGTCTTACAGGTGATGAATTAACAAAATGGAGTGAGAACAAATACGCTGAATATCTCCTAGTACAAGAGAAAAACAATGAACGCGAAGAAAGAGCAGCTGAAAAAGCCTTGAAACAGGCAGAGATTGAAAAAGCTGCCAAGCAAATAGAGGCAGAAACAGCTCTAAAACAAGCAGAAATGGCTGCCAAGCAAGCAGAGATTGAAACAGCATTAAAGCAAGCCGAAATAGAAATGGCTGCAAAGACAAAGCAAGCTGAGATAGACAGTGAACTTAAGAAAGCAGAAATAGCAGCTCAGAGTAAGAGAGAAGAACTAGAGTTACAGTTGAAAATGAAACAACTTGACACTGAGACTGCGATGAATAAAGAGTCAAAGAAATCT
Source organism: Cepaea hortensis (assembly GCA_963921405.1). Lineage (NCBI taxonomy): Eukaryota > Metazoa > Mollusca > Gastropoda > Stylommatophora > Helicidae > Cepaea > Cepaea hortensis. The sequence goes on from OY992896.1 coordinate 18,144,513, forward strand.
GAAAGACTGGAAAAAGAAAACCAGTATAAGAAGTATCAAGGTATCGTACGTAACTATACCTCGGGTGACTGCATAGCAGCCTTTACCCAAAATTTTGAGACTTTAATGGAACATTACCAAGTTCCACTTTCTGAATGGAATATTCTATATATGAGGAGTCTATCTGGGGAACCTCTTAAAGTCATTGAAACCATCCCCAAAGACCTCAGAAAACAGTACCATTATATTAAATCTAAGATAATGGCACATTTCATGTTAGACGAGGCAGGTTACAGAGAACAATTCAGTAAATTGAGTCCAAAATCAACTCAAACGTTCTCTGACTACCTCTGTTTAGTCCGAGATGTTTTCAGCAAATGGACTTCAGCAGCCAAAATTAACAAAAGTTATGATAGATTAGAAGATCTCATCATTCGAGATAAAGTCATTTCTTCTATCCCATCATCTTTTTCTAAGTTCTTACAGGAGAATGAATGCACAAGTGTGGAAGAAATTGAAAGACGTGGGTCGGCCTATTACACGGCCAACAAACAGTGCTTTGCCACTGAAGCTACTGACAGTAACTGGGTAGCAGCGGCCAACTATGAGAAAAACTATAGTAGGCAAAAACCAAACAGGCCTACCTCTGAGAAATTTAGACATTGCATTCACTGTAAATTTTCTCACCATTTGAACGAGATGTGCGATAAAAACCCAGGGTACCAAACATACTTGCAAAATATGGTAAACAGACAAGACAAAGAACGTAAATCGTTCAAAAGTTTACGTAAATGTTTTCTCTGCAAGGCTTACGGGCACCATCGCATGGATTGTAGAGGCAGGCATATGACCAACAAAGCCAATGCCGCCTTGTTCGATAGCTCAGCGTCAGAAGACGAAAATCCAGAGAAACATCCTGTGAATGCAGCACAGGCTTGTGATGTATTTAGTGCTAACAAATGCACTGTCTGTACCACCTTCTATGAAGATGGTATCTTAACATGCGGGCACGCCATCCCTATTGCCAATGAGGAAGCTAACTTGGTAATAGACTCAAAAGGCAGATTAGACATCCATCACGGGTATGTTAATGGCAAGTTTGCTACAGTACTTCGCGACACCGGAAGTACACTTATTGGCCTGAAAACGACATTCATAACGCCTACAGACTATACAGGCAGGCACATTACATGTAGAACATTTTCAGGCAATATTGAGAAATATCCATTAGCATGGGCATACATTGAAACACCTTTCCACACCGGGAAAGTAAAGTGCGCCGCACTTACGAACCCAGTGTGTGATATAATCATAGGAAACTTACCTGAGGTGAATGACAAACCTCATAACCATGACATAACATCACTATGTATTGATGATAACACAACATCACCACCAAATGTCATCATTGAAAATGTCATATCACCTATTGAATGTATGTTAGCTAATGCAGCACTAAGTTCTCATCACATCATTAACGATATCATTCCATCATCATCTGATGTCATTGAGTGTGTGAACGCAGTAACAAGAGCTACTGCTAGAGTGCAAGATGAAAGTAACCAAACTGAGGCTATACAAATGCTTAGCCCAGAATTACCACCTAGTGACTCTATGAAGGAAACATTCATAACAGCTCAAAAAGCTGATCCTTCACTGTCAAAGTACTTTGACCTGATCGGCAAAAAGGCAAGAGTAACCAAGAATGCGAAATGGCATTTTGCTTTACACAATGATATACTCACCAGGTATTACACCAGAGGTGACATTACAACGAAGCAAACTGTTTTGCCAACTACTTATCGCAAGCAAGCTTTACATCTTGCTCACGATATACCTTTTGCAGGTCATATGGCATATGTTAAAACCAGGTCAAGGTTATTGACACAGTTTCATTGGCCAAAATTTTGCAATGACATAAAAACATATTGCAGAAGTTGTGATACATGCCAGAAACTGGTAAAAAAAAGGTAAACACCCACAGGCAAAGTTACAAGTCACTGACTTAGCCAGTCGACCTTTTGAAAAATTATCAGTTGACATTGTGGGCCCTCTTAGTCATACAACAACTAGAGGGAATAAATATATTCTAACTTTTATTGATCAATGTAGCCGCTGGCCAGAAGCTATTCCTCTAAAGAACATTACTGCCAACGACATCATGGAAGTGTTCTTCCATATCTTCTCCCGAATCGGGTTTCCAGATACTATCCAGTCTGATAGAGGCACTCAGTTTATTGCCGCATCGACCCAAGCTTTCACCAAAATGTTAGGAGTGAAGCAAGTCTTCAATAGCCCCTATCATCCTCACTCGAGCGGGATTATAGAAAAGCTTAACGGGGATCTGAAGCACATGCTTGCAAAAGTAACTCAAGATCACCCCAATAATTGGGATGTATACCTACCAGCTGTTCTCTTTGCTTATCGCGAGGTACCACATTCTAGTACCGGTTTCTCTCCTTTTGAACTAATCTATGGTGCCAAACCACGAGGCCCATTAACAATTTATCACCAAATGTTAACTGACTCTACTCCAGTACTTAAACCCATATCATCATTCTTGTATGTAACATCATTGCGTGAAAGGATTATTAAATCATGTGAAATTGCTAAAAATGCACTAAAACTATCTGGTGCTACTTACAGACAGTACGCAGACAAAGGTAACAGGACTATAACATTGACACCTGGACAGGACGTTCTACTACTACTACCTAGTGACAGACAGCTACTGACTGATTCTTGGCAGGGACCTTTTAAAGTGACAAGACAGATCTCACCTGTAGACTACGAAATCCTAATAAAAGACAAACACAAAATATTTCACATAAATATGCTAAGACCATACCACAACAGAGACAACGAACAAGACGATACGACAGCTTGCACCGTGATAATAGATCACGAAGATGACGATTCTAGCGACGAGATTCCAACACCTACATTAGTCACGACAAACTGCTTGAATGAGATCAAGATCAATCCAAACTTAAGTCAAGCAGAGACAAACAGTTGCAAACCATTGATACAACAATACAACACCATCTTTTCCGACAACCCAGGACAAACAGAATTAGTACAGCATCACATCACACTCACATCAAACACACCCATAAGATGCAGACCATACAACATACCATTACATTACAAGGAACAATTACATCAAGAAATCATCAACTTAGAAAAAAAAAAACATCATCAGACGATCCCTATCAGACTTCTCTTCACCCATGGTCATTGTACACAAAAAGGACAACACAATACGACTTTGCATCGACTACAGAAAACTGAACAAAATAACTGTTTTAGATCTTGAACCAATGGCAAACACTGACGATCTTCTGACAGAACTGACAGACGCTAAGTTCTTTACGACGCTTGACATGTCTAAAGGTTACTGGCAGATAGCTGTACATGAAGACAGCAGACATCTAACAGCATTTGCCACGCCTTGGGGACTGTACGAATGGTGCAAACTTCCATTTGGGCTAGTCAATGCCCCAGCCACATTCGTACGCATGACACGACTCCTCCTAGCTGACATTCCTAATATTATTTGCTATATCGACGACATCTGTGTCCATACAGAGACAATGACGGAACATATAAAGACACTAGAACAGACACTAGAACGTATCAGACAGCACGGACTGACAGTGAAGCCTTCAAAGGTGAGCATGGCTTACCAAGAGATATCATTTTTGGGGTACAGAATATCCAATGGCTTTGTCATGACAGACAACAAAATTGTCTCCAAAATTCTAAAACTGTCACTTCCAACGAATAAGAAACAAGTCCGCAGCTTGTTGGGACTGATCAACTATTACAGGCAGTTCATTCCTGATTTTTCAGAACTGACCGAGGTTTTTACTAATTTACTAACTAAGGATAAGCCTGAAAAAGTTGTACACGATGAATGCCTACGAAATGCATTTCATAAAGTTTTGGCATACTTTTCTGATAAGAATTCGAATAATCTCATCCTTAAATTGCCCAACATCCGTTTACCTTTCAGATTGAGAACAGATGCTAGCTCCGTTGCGATTGGGGCAGTCCTGTTGCAGGAATACAACAACATCCTGCATCCCGTTTGTTTTATATCAAGAAAACTAATGCCTCGAGAGCGTGCATGGTCCATTCCACAATTAGAAGCACTTGCCTTAGTAGAAAGTGTGACGAAACTATCCAGATACCTTCTAGGACGTCACTTTATCATCGAAACTGACAACAGTCCATTACGGTATATAAATGCCGGAGTACCATCCAACAACATGATTGCTCGCTGGTCCTTGAAGCTTCAAAATTACAGTTTCGAGGTTCGACATATTCCAGGCAGAATCAATACAATTGCCGATCTTTTGTCCCGTTGTCCGACCGACCCAGTAAGCAATGTCTGAGTGCAGTGTGTACTAATACACTCAGACCAACACAGCCACCAATGAGTGAATTTCGTTGCTATTCACCTACTGTGTAAGGTCTATAATTGTAATTGTGATAGGGTTTAACCCCGACATGTATAATATACTTATTTTAATTAAGTCTTGTAATGAGTGTAGTATAATTGTGTAGTGTGTGTTAGAAAGAGAACATTATTAACTGTAAATATACAACAAGAACAGTGTCACAGACGCTTAACCACTTACCAGAAGCGAACTTTGCGGGTTAACAGTGACAGCTGTGTGTGGATTTCTTCACCGTGATATTTTAACGACGTGTGCAAATGTGGACTGAACAGTGACTTCTACACCACCTCTGCATCGAACTTAATCCAAAAGGTTCGACACTCAAACATCAGAAATAAGAACAGTCGATCATTATCCAGAAGTTGTGAACACATCGGAATTAAGAACATTCCATCATAATCCGAAAGTTGTGATACTATAACATCAGACACGAACTTTGAGAACATTTTACTATCCGTTACAAAATAAAACCGGAGCAGTTGTGTTCAGACAGTGTAACAGCAACTAAATTTTGAGTTTCGTGTATACTTCCTGTGTAATTTAAAAAGTACACCAAAATTAGCAGACGATATACAAAAAATTAAACACTTATGACGATTGTAAAATCCTTTCGATTCTATAAAATATAATACACCAATTGTGTACTTATTTATTTTGATTAGTGTAATCTTAGAATCATATCTTGATTAATGTATTCATATTACCGACTTTTTCTCGTTAATATGAAGAAACGTCAAGCAATGACGCTAAGAAATTAAATAATTATTGTAATTTATTGTATTTCTTGAATGTCAAAATTACTTCCCTTGCATTTATGAATTACACCAAGGGCCATAATTTGAAACATATTCATTAATGTGAATTGTATAAATAGACATTTTGTTGCTCAAAAGACTAACACACCGGGTAGGCGTCCACCAAGCATGGCAGAGAGCTGCCAACATTGCAAACCAACATAAGAGCTCCTGGCCAAATTAGGTCAGAGTTTGAGTGTTTAATACGACTCATATAAAGCCGTATTTTAGTCTGGCTAGATGGCTGTTGCAAAACAACCATATTATTACGTTTTTTTCAAATTGCTGCGAGGTAGATGCGAGAAGCTGGTACTACTGATCTGACTGGGTATTATTGCAATTGAGGTAACCAGCCATTAGGGGGATGAAACCTGATTTGTGTTAAAAGTTGAACTTCATTTGTCATTTCAATGCAACTTACATTTTTCGTATATATTTCTATGCCATATATGTATTTTCATGCATAACACAGGAAAAGGGTAGACTCTGACATGAAGTTAACACTACCCCAGTATATACATACATCATGAATGAAAGATGGCATCTTTCATTGAGGTACCCGGGGAGGATGTCAGAGCCTAACATGGGATAGCTATGCAGCAACATCGTTACGACACCCGGCGGACAAGAATTGTCGGCTGGCAAGATTGTTACCTGACACGCGACCAGCGGTCAGGCTGACGACAAGACGCACGCATGCCACGTGACGCCACTAGAGGCGGTCAGCAAGTTGCGCGCTAGCGACAGACCGAGCTGGGACCTGAGACTGGACGGACGTGTGCGGTGAAAGCAAGGCGTTTGTGTGGATCTCTGTGGTTGAAAGCCGAACGACTGTCATCTTGAGCGTCAGACTTGTGAGCTGTATTGTGGTTGTGAGCGTCGTGAGTTATATATTGTATATTGTTGTAATCATCGTTCTGTATTTAATATGGCAATAAATCCATAGAACGTTGTGTCGTTGAGTCTTACGTCGAATCACGTTATACTTGTACTGTCTCACACGTGTTAGCTAAAGGAGCCAATTCTAAGATCCTGACAGGATACAACAACTTAGTTACGACGCCAGGCGAATAGGAGTTACCGGCCTGCGAGATCGCTGGCTGACCAGCGGTCAATCCGCCAACGCAAGACGCACGCCTGCCACGTGACGCCACGTCAGGCGGGAGGCAAGTTGCGAACCAAGTCCAGACAGCTCTGGGGACACGGAACATGACGGACGTGTGATTGAGAGAAAGGCGTTGTATGGTTTCTGTATTGAAAGGCGAGTGTCTGGACATCTTGCGAGTCAGACTTGTGAACTGTATTGTGGATGTAAGCTGTAAAGTATCCATTATATATATTTGTGATCATCGTTCTGTATTTGATATGTTAATAAATCCATCGAACGATGTGTCGTTGAGTCTTACGTCAAATCACATTGTATTTGTACTGTCTCACACTTGTTAGGCAAGCGAGCCAAGTTTAAGACCCTGACATGTGTGAACGTGGGGGCTCGTCCGGGATTTGAACCCGGGACCTCTCTCCTAATGTCTCTTCCTTACACATGTCATATAAGACCATGACAGATACCAACTGTGGGCAGATTGGTGGTTTTTCTGTAGAGTCGTTTGGCCTGGTGGATAAAACTAATTCTTTTCAACCACCCCATAGCTAGCTTTTCAAATCAGTTCTTCATAGGGTGGCCTGGCAAGCTGAGGAACGTTTCTGCTTCTATTAATGTTTTCGTATCTCTGCGCTCTCTCAGTGCTTGTGTCCTCCCCATCTTCTCCATTTCCACTGTAGGGGTTGATCTCATCCCTCCTGTGCTGACTCTAAGTGCTTGATTTTGCACCGTGCCCAGCTCGTGTAGTGTGGTTTTTGATGCCGAACATCACGCAGTTGACCCGTATTCCAGGTGTGGTCGTATGCTCTGTTGATAAACGTTGCTAAGTATTTTCCCACTAGCCACCCATGTGGTTCCACTTAGCTTTCTCAGGATGGCTATTTTCCTTCTGGCTTTTGCTACTGCTTTGTTGATGTGCTTTCTCCATGTCAGCCTGCCATCAAATGTTACTCCAAGGTACGTTGGTTCTTTATCTTCTTTTAGGGGTGTTCCATTTATTTGGATCATCCCTGCCTTTTGTTTTAAAGATAGGGTAAATAGGGTGGTGCTGCACTTGTCAGTGTTTATGCTGACACACCATCTATTTGCCCATGCAACAAATGTATCGGCAGCTCTTTGTAGCAATCTGGCGGACACTGATGCATGTTAATTTGTGCTCCATAAAACTAGGTCATCGGCGTACATTGCCACTTTAATTCCATGCGGTATATTAGCAACGAGATCATTGATAAAGATTAGAAAAAGTGTGGGGGACAAGACTCCGCCCTGGGGAACACCGTGACACAAGAGTACTTTCTTGCTCTTGAGTCCGTCTATCTGTACTCGGTCTCTTCTGTTGTGCAAGTATGCTTTCACCCATTTGTACATTCTTCCATTGACTTTGCGGTTTCTCAGTTTCTTCATCAGACTTTCTTTCCAGACTTTGTCAAAGGCTTTCTTCAGATCTATCCATGCCGCAAGCACCAGCTTCTTCTCTTGGAATGTATCCTCAATTTCTTGAGAGAGGTAGGCTGTCTGATCTTCCGTAGAGTAGCACTGCCTAAAGCCAGCCTGCTGTGGCACAAGGATGTTTTTACTTTCAATGTACCACTGCAGTCTGTAACTGATGATACGCTCCAGTGTTTTGCAGAGACAGCTGGTGAGGCTAATTGGTCTGTAGCTAGAGGCAATGGAACTATCTTTCCCTGATTTTAGGAGAGGGGTTCTTGATTGCTTCTCTCCAGGCTTGTGGAACACTGCCTAAGGTCCAATTGTTATTGAAGATCTGCAACAGCTTTGCTTTGACCTCTGTTCCTAGGTTCCTGATCATTTCATTGGAGATAGCATCAGCTCCTGGTGACTTTCTCATTTTCAGTTTTGATATGGCTAGCTCAAGTTCGCTGATTATGATGGGTGCCTCCAGAACCTCATGTACTATTTCCTTCTGTCCTGTATGTTGCCGTTTCTCTCGAATCTCTTGTTGTTTCTCTGGACTAATTTTGATATTGTTATCATGTGCGAATGAGTCCGCAAAATGGTCAGCTGCTTGCTTTCTTGTTAAGATGTTTCCTTCTTTATGTAGTGCAATTTTTTAGTTTCTCCCTGTGCCCTCATGGTTAAGTTGTTTTTTAAGCTTCCTCAATTTCCTTGTGTCTCTTTCAAAGTTCAGAGACTCCGTTTTCTCTTGCCAGCTTTTCCGTCTAACCTGCAGCTTCGCCCTTTGAAATTTGGCTTTTGCGTGCTGGAATTTATTGTGGTGCTCTTGGCTGGGTGTGGCCTCTGCTTACTTTCTACACACTTCCACATCATTATGCAACTATTCCAGTTCACTACTCCAGTAGGGTTTATATTGTTTGCGGGCTCCTCTTAGTACTGTTTTCGCGCTGCCTGTAGTATGCATTTCCCAAACTCTTCAACTACTTTATTTATGTCTTTCTCAGTGTTCAGGTTTCTAACCAGTATGCTGGTGCGATTCTTATACATTGCCCAGTCTGCTTTTTTGTAGATCCACCTCGAGAGGGTGCTGCTTTCACTTACAAGCTCATTTTCTACAGTTAGAAAGACTGGCCGATGATCACTGCCACAAAGTTGTGTCCCAACAATTTGTGTAATGTTTCACTCAAGGTCTGATGAATGAAAAGCCAGGTCAGGTGTAGTTGTAGTGTGCCATGATCTCGAGTAGAAATTATGTGGGTCAGACGGCTTGTTAATCACGATGAATCTATTCTCATCCTGTTAGTTAGTTAGTTAGTTAGTTAGTTAGTTAGTTAGTTAGTTAGTTAGTCACGGTTCCAACTTCACAGCAACGGGTCGTCCCCATTATGCTCCGTTCCTGTGCCAGTGAATATCACATAAAACGCTCCCCACTGCCAAATGTGAAAAGTGGACAAGACAGGAGTCTCGACAAATAACAGCCCGCACAGATACACTGTGCATAATGCCGCCGCCAGAATGTCAACACAATAGTCCCCCACGAAACATCCAGTTTATCTCTGATGGAATCGGCAGTCATTTTCCCATCTGGATGTTTCCTAGATGTTCACCCACACAGTCCACGAAAATACAGTTCATCGTCGATGGCAGCGGCAGTCAACCAGAAGCCCAGCAGCCACGCATTTCTGCATAAGGCAAAAACCGGTCAACTCTGGAACATAGCCAGCTGCCATCGCTTCGAACATGCAGTTACGTCCCAAAAAACCTCGGGCAGATTCAAAAGCATTTCACACGAAACTCACAGCTCACAGTGTCGCGCCACGCACTCACTCAGTAGCAGGGCGACTGGAACCATAGCCTCCTTAGTCGCCTCTTACGACATGCGTGGTAGGCTACAGTGTTGCTATTCTTTGCTTCCCTTATGGGCCCCGTTCAGTGTTGCTATTCTTTGCTTCCCTTATGGGCCCCGGCAACACACGGGAGTATTCTCATCCTGCCAGTCGTCCAGTCTCTCTCCTCTCTGGTCCATGTGATCATAACCCCAACTCTGCGAGTGGCTGTTGAAATCGCCACACACAATCATTTATTCTGTTAATCACTTGGACAGTAGTAATTGATCAGATGTAGGTCTGTATTGCCTGTCTTAAGTTCAAGTGTCTGATACTCAGCCCCTTCCATGTAGACTTCGATTTGGGAAGCATTGATGTTATTTTTACAAGTGTCAGTATCCCACCTTTTCGCCCGTCCTTTCGGTCAGATCGGTAACACTGGTAGCCTCTGATTTTGAAGGCTATATTTTCGTTGAGGTGAGTTTCTTGCAAGCAACATACGCTTACTTTTTCTTGGTCCAGGATGTTTTCTAATTCTGTTTGTTTTGTTGCTGACTCCCTCCGCATTCCAGTGCATTATTTTAAGTCTTTGTTTAGTATGGCCAGCCGTTCTATTCTCATGTCCCCTGGCTCCACAGGACATCTGAGAAGGACCTCCAGTAGTTGTGGTTGGACCCTTTCGAGACACAGGGCCCGGCACTGCACCTGCCTGGGGGTCCAAAGCAGGGCGAGCACCATAACATTTAGCTGTGGTCGACATATACCATTTTGCGTAATTGCATGGCATCCTGATTTCTGTGGTGCGCCTCCTGGCTAGTTGTCTCCATCTTTAGCACCTTTCCTTTGCCAGAGCAGACTGTGGTCTCACTCGAGTTTAGATGTGTACTCGCGCACACATGTGTTTGCGCATGCATGTACGTGCATACACATCTAGAGCATACTGGTTATTTTTCGGCGCCAGAAACTCGCCGTCGCCCCTTCTCATTTTAGTAGAAACAGTTCCGCCACGTGAAGGTCAGGAGTTGGACTTTTGCTGCAGAAGTTATGTATTCACGAGCCATTGGGGTATTTAAGCAATGTTGGGCGCTCACCCCAACACTGCGCCCCGGCTACATACAGCAACATTTGAAACCTGTGTTGTGTATGTTTTATATGTTATATGTGTATGTGTTGTATTTCAGCTGAAAGGATTGAAAGCATTACTTTAATTTATGTTGTGCGAATTATGCAGCGTGCACCCGAGTAGAGACAGGCAATAGACTGTGCAATCTATTGTTTGTGTCTTTGTTATCTCACTTTGTTGAATTCACTACGAGAAAACATTGTTTTGAATTTATAGAATATGTTATTCAGATTTACACATTTGGATCTCCGCCTGTACAACAGAGTTCGTTCACTGTAATGTGATTCTCCTAGTGAGATCTATGTGAGTATATTAGAACACGTATGGGGACATCCATGTACAACAAACGCGATCATTACCACCACGAACCCAATGTATCTGAAACTTCTCCTTTGCAGGTTTAGTTGCGCCACTAGTGGCTTATCGTCTGCTGGGAAAAACAGGACAACTCTTGTTTCTGGCCATGGTCTTGTTGGCCGTGACATCAACAGCTTCCGTAGAGGTCATGGCCGTGGCCTCCATTATTATTTACGACATGTACGCCCAGTATTTAAAGGTTTGTGTTTGTTGTAGTTATCTTGTTCTTGTTTTCCCTGACTTCTTGGCTAGTATATTTGTTGTTGTTGTTCATGTTGTTCTTTTTCTGACTCTACTTGCACTTGTTGTTCAGTTTCTTGACTCTACTGATTATTCTTGTTCTTTCTCTTCACTCTACTTGCTCTTATTGTTCTTTTTCTGACTCTGCTTGCTCTTGTTGTTCAGTTTCTTGACTCTACTTGTTCTTGTTCATTTTTGCTCGTAATATTGTTATCGTTGTTTATGTGTTTTTCTTCTTATTTTGTTAATGCTACAGCTCCTTTTTTCTTTTCCTCCTCCCCCAATTCTCTCTGTCTCCGCTTCCTTCTCCTCTCCCCTGATTACTTCTCCTCCTCCTCCCCGCATCCTTCGCCGTCGAGATCAATTTACTATTATTATCATTATCATCAACATCATAGTTATGGAAGACTTCAATGCAAGACTAGGACATAACAGAGTGGGCATAGAAAAACACCTGGGAGCATTTGGAGATCAGCAAAATGAAAGGAATGATAACGGAAGTAGACTGATACAGCTTTGCAGCCAACACGACCTCTATATAACAAACACATTCTATAAACATAAAGATTCGCAAGTATACACCTGGTATAAATGGAACAATCTAGATACTAAAAGCCAAATTGATTTTATATTAACAAGAAATAACAGAAAGAGAAATATATTAGATGCAAGAGCAGTGCCCAATTTCAGTATAAACACAGATCATAAAGCAGTCGTTGCCACAATAAGAACAATCAGAAGAAGAAAACAAACAGCAGGAAAATACATGCCATGCGAATCAGTAAACTTAAAAAACCTTAAAGACGAGGCAGTAAGGGAAAACTATGAGAAAGAACTAACTGAACTCTTTGAAAAATTACCTACGGAAAGAAAAACAGTGGAAGAAGAATGGGAGATGTTCAAATCAAGCATTTTACATACTGCAAAAATAACATGCGGAACCACGAAAAAACGCAAAACACGGATAAAGAAAATAACAAGTTGGTGGAACGCAGAAGTAAAGAAAGCGGTAAAAGAAAAAAAGGAAATATATAAAAAGTGGTTGAAGAGCAAACAGGAATGTGATTATAGAGAATACAGAATAGCGAGAAGACATGTGAGTAGAATAGTAAAGAGGGAAAAACAAAAAGACTGGGAAGAGTATGGAGAAACTCTAAATAAAAACTACAAGGAGGCAACCAGAAACTTCTACAAAAAGATAAGTGCAATGCGAACCAGAGGAGAACCCTTTGACCCAACTGAAATAATTAACAGCGAAAATGGAGAACCAATAAGTGAACAAAAACAGATCCTAATAAGATGGAAGCAGTACTTCGAACAACTTCTCAACATCCCATCAGATGTCACAGGAATTCAAGAGACATATACAGATGTCACCGAAGAACTAGAACCAGACATACTAAAAGAAGAAATTATAGAAGCCATCAGATTAGCCCCATTGAACAAATCACCAGGACAGGATGAAATACCAAATGAACTAATTAAAGCAGCAAGAGAAGTAGGAACAGCTTGGCTACATAGACTATTCAACCATGTTTGGGTAGAACAACAGACACCACGAGACTGGGGAAACGCCATAATTATCCCAATTTGGAAAAACAAAGGCAGCAAAAGAGATTGCACACAATACAGAGGCATTTCACTGTTGAGTCATACTGGGAAAATATTTTGCAAAATTCTTGAAAAAAGATTACGAACTACTTTAGAACCCCAGCTAAGCGAAACGCAGCTTGGATTTAGGAAAAACAAAGGATGCACAGACGCATATAGAAAATATAGAACTTATAGAAAAATCAATCGAATTCAATGAAACACTCTACTTAGCCTTTGTCGACCAAGAAAAGGCATTTGATAGGGTAGATAGAAACAAGCTGTGGGAAATCCTTAAACAATATGGAGTGAGTACACATCTAACAAACCTATGTAGAAGTTTATACAACAACAGTGAATGCATAGTGAGAGCAACTGGAGGACACTCAGAACCCTTCACCATAAGATCTGGAGTACGACAAGGTTGTGTCCTGTCCCCTCTCTTGTTCATAACATATATAGACAACATATGTAAATAAACCAGCCAAGCAGAGACAGCAAGAATACCGCATGACGAGAACACGGAAGAAGAACCATCTGCAAATCTAACCATTAGAGAACTCCTGTTTGCGGACGACCAAGCACTAATAGCAAAATCAGAAGCTGAATTACAAGACCACATGAATAGTCTAAACGAAATGTGTAGGGAACATAACATGAAGATTAGCACAAGCAAAACAGAGGTAATGACTATAACGAAAGAAGAACAAACAGCAACAATTCACCTAAACGAACATCCCTTGAAACAAGTAAAGAGCTTCAAGTACCTAGGAAGTATAATATCATCAAATGGCAGATCAGAAGACGAGATCGAAAATAGGTGCAATAAGGCAAATCAACTCATTGGACAAATGGCACCAATACTAAAGAACAAACATGTATCAATAACTACTAAGAAAGCACTTTACAACACAATCTTCCTACCAACTCTGTGCTACCAATGCCAAACGTGGACAATGACAGAAAAAGAGAAAAGAAAAATCACAACAACAGAAATGAGGTTCCTGAGAAGAATACTCAACGTATCAAAAAGAGATAAGATCAGAAATGAAGAACTCAGGACTAAAGTGGGGGTTAAAGCTGCTCTAGATTTTATTAGAAAGTAGCAAGTCAAATGGTTTGGCCATGCAAGTAGGCTACCAGTCAACTGCATGCCACAACAAGCAATGATGTACAGACCAGATGGAAACAGAGGAAGAGGCCGACCACGTAAACGTTGGACGGAGGGAAAACAGAATCCATGGGAATGTTGATATACGAAGCCCATAACCGGGTACTCTCACGAAGTTTATACTTCACCTCGACACCGCAAGGTACAAGAGGAACATGATGAGATGAGATGAGATTATCATTATTGATTACATCGTACATTCAGTTCCATTTGCTCTAAAACTACGATTCTAGCACCATATACTCACTAAACCTCAAGGCGTACGTAAGGGTACTTTACTTTAATTTGCTTTACTTTAATTTACTTTACTTTACTTTACTTTACTTTACTTTACTTTACTTTACTTTACTTTACTTTACTTTACTTTACTTTACTTTACTTTACTTTACCACATATATTGTTAGGCCAATACTTTTTCTGTTTAATTATTAATTTTTAAAAGATCTCTTAATACTAAAGCATCTTTACTGGAAACGGGTGGCAGCAATTAAAATGGGACATAAAGAGGGCAATTATGAACAAATCATTCCATGAGTACGACAGAGATGTACTGGTGCTCTTCTTCCTCTATAGCGAAGTAATAATGAGAGAGATCAAAGAGAAGCCGTGAATACTAATCGAATGTTATAATATAAATGGCGGAAAATGCAAAAAATCTACAATTGTTAGACATTGTAATAACACAAAGTGCAATGAAAGACCTCTCCTTGAATATCATGAAAAATGTTACTATCGTGATATCAAAGAAAACAAGTGACACCAAACTGTGACATAGAAATAAAAAGGAACATTCTTAACCAAATGAATAATTTTAAATACCTAGTGACAATTATAACATCAGATGGAACGTGCACAATATAGATACAGAACAAAATTGGGGAAACAAAAGTTGCATTTCAGAAAATGAAAGGCATCTTATGCAATAAGTCACTATAGTCACTATCATTGAATGTAAGAAGGAGATTGCTGTAATACTATACAGAACCTGTGTGGCTGTAAGGCAGTGAATTTTGGAATGCAAATTAACAAATTAGGAAGAGTTTGGTTCCAAATGTTGCTGTATGTAGCCGGGGCGCAGTATTGGGGTTAGCGCCCAACATTGCTTAAATACCCCAATGGCTCGTGAATACATAACCTCGGCAGCAAAAGTCCAACTCTTGGCCTTCACGTGGCGGAACGGAACTGTTTAACTAACAGGAGAAGGGGCGACGGCGAGTTTCTGGCGCCGAAAAATAACCAGTATGCTCTAGATGTATATGCATGTACATGCGTGCGCAGACACGTGTGTGCGCGCGTACACATCTAAGACTGGCAGGATGAGAATAGATTCATCTTGGTTAACAAGCCGTCCGACCCACATACTTTCTACTCGAGATCATGGCACTCTACAACTACACCTGACCTGGCTTTTCATTTACCAGACCTGGAGTGGAACATTACACGAATTGGTGGGAAACAACTAGGTGGCAGTGACCATCGACCAGTCTTTCTAACTGTAGAAAATGAGCTTGTAAGTGAAAGCAGCACCCTCTCGAGGTGGAACTACAAGAAAGCAGACTGGGCAATGTATAAGAATCGTACATGCGTGCGCAGACACGTGTGTGCGCGCGTACACATCTAAGACTGGCAGGATGAGAATAGATTCATCTTGGTTAACAAGCCGTCCGACCCACATACTTTCTACTCGAGATCATGGCACTCTACAACTACACCTGACCTGGCTTTTCATTTACCAGACCTGCAGTGGAACATTACACGAATTGGTGGGAAACAACTAGGTGGCAGTGACCATCGACCAGTCTTTCTAACTGTAGAAAATGAGCTTGTAAGTGAAAGCAGCACCCTCTCGAGGTGGAACTACAAGAAAGCAGACTGGGCAATGTATAAGAATCGCACCAGCATACTGGTTAGAAACCTGAACACTGAGAAAGACATAAATAAAGTAGTTGAAGAGCTTGGGAAATGTATACTACAGGCAGCGCGAGAAACAGTACCAAGAGGTGCCCGTAAACATTATAAACCCTTCTGGAGTAGTGAACTGGAATAGTTGCATAATGATGTGGAAGTGTGTAGAAAGCAAGCAGAGGCCACACCCAGCCAAGAGCATCACAATAAATTCCAGTATGCAAAAGTCAAATTCCAAAGGGCGAAGCTGCAGGCTACACGGAAAGGCTGGCAGGAGAAAACGGAGTCTCTGAACTATGAAAGAGACACAAGGAAATTGTGGAAGCTAATAAAACAACTTAACGATGAGGTCACAGGGAGAAACTCAAAAAATGCACTCTATAAGGATGGAAACATCTTAACAAGAAAGCACGTAGCTGACCATTTTGCGGACTCATTCGCACAAGATAACAATATCAAAATTAGTCCAGAGAAACAACAAGAGATTCGAGAGAAACGGCAACATACAGGACAGAAGGAAATAGTATATGAAGTTCTGGAGGCACCCATCACAATCAGCGAACTTGAGCTAGCCATATCAAAACTGAAAATGAGAAAGTCACCAGGAGCTGATGGTATCTCCAATGAAATGATCAGGAAACTAGGAACAGTGGCCAAAGCAAAGCTGTTGCAGATCTTCAATAACAGCTGGACCTTATGCAATGTTCCACAAGCCTGGAGAGAAGCAATCATGATACCCCTCCTAAAATCAGGAAAGTTAGTTCCATTGCCTCTAGCTACAGACCAATTAGCCTCACCAGCTGTCTCTGCAAAACACTGGAGCGCATCATCAGTCACAGACTGCAGTGGTACATTGAAAGTAATAACATCCTTGTGCCATAGCAGGCTGGCTTTAGGCAGTGCTACTCTACGGAAGATCAGACAGCCTACCTCTCTCAGGAAATTGAGGATGCATTCCAAGGGAAGAAGCTGATGCTTGTGGCATGGAAAGAACTGAAGAAAGCCTTTGACAAAGTCTGGAAAGAAGGTCTGATGATGAAACTGAGATACTGCAAAGACAATGGAAGAATGTACAAATGGGTGAAAGCAAACTTGCACAACAGAAGAACCCGAGTACAGATAGACGGACTCAAGAGCAAGAAAGTTCTACTGTGTCACGGTGTTCCCCAGGGCGGAGTCTTGTCGCCCACACTTTTTGTAATCTTCATCAATGATCTCGTTGCTAATATACCGCATGGAATTAAAGTGGCAATGTACGCTGATGACCTGGTTCTATTCAGCACAAATGAATATGCATCAGTGGCCGCCAGATTGCTACAAAGAGCTGCCGATACATTTTTTGCATGGGCAATCAGATGGTGTGTCAGCATAAACACTGACAAGTGCAGCATCCCCCTATTTACCCTCTCTCCAAAACAAAAGGCAGGGATGATCCAAATAAATGGAACACCCCTAAGAGAAGATAAAGAACCAACATACCTTGGAGTAACATTTGATGGCAGGCTGACATGGAGAAAGCACATCAACAAAGCAGTAGCAAAAGCCAGAAGGAAAATAGCCATTCTGAGAAAGCTAAGTGGAACCACATGGGGAGCCAGTGGGAAGATACTTAGCAAAGTTTATCAACAGAACATACGACCACACCTGGAATACGGGTCAACTGCGTGGTGTTCGGCATCAAAAACCATACTACAAGAGCTGGACACGGTGCAAAATAAAGCACTTAGATTCACCACAGCAGGGATGAGATCAACCCCTACAGTGGAAATTGAGAAGATGGGGAGGATACAAGCACTGAGAGAGCGCAGAGATACGAAAACACTAATACAAGCAGAAAAGTTCCTCAGCTTGCCACGCCACCCTATGAAGAACAGATTTGAAAACCTAGCTATGGGGCGGATGAAAAGAATTAGTTTTATCCACCAGGCCAAACGACTCTACAGAGAAACCACCAATCTGCCCACAGTTGGTCTCCCCCTAACAACTACTCCAGAGCGAACTCCATGGAAAGATGAACATAGACTATCATTACAAATCCAGACAAAAGTGAGAGGAATATTTGACAAGAAAGAACAGAACAGTGTGCAACGCAGAAAAGCCACTCTCAGCTTCCTTGATAACGAATACCCACAGGACCTCTGGGTCCGAGTCTACACAGATGGGTCAGCACAAAATGCTGTTAAAATTGAGGAGCGGGAGTATACATAGAATACCCAAATAATCCTAGGGACACAGCCAGAGTACCGACAGGAAAGTACTGCCATAACTATGATGCTGAAATTGAGGCAATCAAGATAGCAACAGAGAAATTACTAAATACCAGCAATGCTACACAACCTGTGGTGCTATTGACAGATGCAAAATCAGTACTCGAGACGGTCCTGTCTGGGAAATTGCCAGTACTAAGGATACTACTTTCTGAAATTAGCAGTCAGCATAAGGTCACCATACAGTGGATACCATCCAACTGTAGAGTACCCGGAAACGAAAGAGTTGATCAGTTGGCTAAGGAATGATCCAAAGAAGAACAGCCTGATGTGCCCGTTACATACCACCAAAAGAAAAGAATGATCAAATCAGTCAGAAAGCCACCAAAATCTGCTCAAGATGACTACCACATTATGGACACTCTAGAACAAGTCATTATTCTTCGCCTCAGAGCAGGACACAATAGATTATGGAACCACATGTATACAAAATTCAAGATTGGTGAAACAGCCATGTACACATGTGGATTGGCGTCGCAGACAGCAGAGCACATAATCCAAGACTGCCCAAAATATAGCATATCTAGGCAAACCTTCTGGCCTAGAGAGACAACAGTGGAAGATAAACTCTATGGACCGCTGTGTGAACTTAAAAAGACAGTTAAATTCATACCAGCGATAGCATTACAGTTATAGACATATTTCAAGCGAAAGAAGAAGAAGAATACACAACACACATATTTCCACAGTAGTTTAAAATGTCCACCTCCATAATTTTAAACTGACTATCATGTTCGTTGTGTGTGTGTGTGTGTGTGTGTGTGTGTGTGTGTGTGTGTGTGTGTTTGTGTGTGTGTTTGTGTGTGTGTGTGCGTGCGCAAAAAAAATGGACCAATGTTGAAAGTAGCAGACGCCATTAATACTCATATAGAAATGTCAACATGTCATTGTATGTTTGTTATTTGACGTATGTAGGATTATATAACATTCTGAGACCATTTTGCAATATCAATGGTTAGATGCGAATTATGCCCATATTCCATATCTATAGTTTAAGAGGGTGATAGACCTGGCTAATTGTGACAATAAGAAGACAAGCTGAGAATCATTTGGTGGCAGTGGAAATGTGGTTTCTGAAGAACAAGCAAAGAGCACCATGGACAGGCAGAAAAACAAATGAGGCAAATCCTACAAGAAACAAATGACAACAGTAAACTGATTAAAGAAATTAGACGTAGATAGTGATAATATTTTGGACACGTTATGAGAAGAAACAAACTGGAGGACTTGATGACAAGTGGCAAGATTTGGAGAAAAGAAACTAGGGGAGAAAGAGAGGTAAATATGTAAATGGCTTGGTCACATGGCATGATCGAGACAACAGCACTGAGCTGATCAACGACTCTGGTGATCGTGTGAGGTAGACAAACATAACCGCCCACGTTTATATGCACGGCACATGATGATGATATGCTGGTCATGCGTCGAAGTCCACTTTATTCCTGAAGAGAGGCACTGTCGTCATTTTGAGGTGTGATGTCAGAATCCCAACATAGTAACTATAAACTTACATTTTATGTTGTCCAGTGTGTCCTCTTATCTCTATTTCTTTCTTTTAGGAGCGCCAATACATGCTTGCGAATATGAATAGAAAGACTAGATAAAGTATTCACTGATACATGGTTATGTTGATACAGAGTTTTCCCCGACATACAGGCATGCTGACACAAAGTAATCCCCGACATAATGGCGTGCTGACACAGTACCAGAATTGAGGCACAATTACGGCGCCAATGAATAGATAAGAAGAACGGTGTCTCCAGGATATGGCTACATATATTTGTGTTACAAACTAGTCATCTGTTACCGTGTTTGGAAAGAACTGTCTCCAGGATATGGCTACACATATTTGTGTTACAAAACTAGTCATCCGTTACAGTGTTTGGAAAGAACAATGATGAAAAGCATGGTTCCTGGTGTCAGAAGTCGGAGTGCTCCAACGCCTAGATGAAAGTGTTATTCACTGGCGTGCAACATCAAATAGTCAGAAATTGACTAGGGACATAATTTATATGGCTGAACTACAGATTAAGCCCTGAATATCCAACATACAGCTCCAAATGGCTCGTAGCAAAATTTAAATGAACTGTGCTGAATATTCGCCAAGGAGTAGGAAGGAGAAAGTTAGCTGAGATAAATGTTTAAGTCTAAATTTAAGAGTAATTGACAACTATCTCAGTACAGGTTTTTCTCCCCTGACTGTTCCCTTCCGTGGTGTGTAAGTAATCCCCCACCAATATGCACACACATCACGTATGCACAGTTGGAATTAAAAGTATAACACTGAACTATGAGTTAAACCAAACTACACTCACTTTAATTACTAATTATATTATTAGACATCTGATGTTTTTCAAGATGATGATGATAAATGCGTATAAGTTATGCACTACAGTAATCATGAACGTGAAATTATTAATATAAAATACATAACTCTGAATCCTGTCTGGATCAGTGAGAGGTCCGATAACAGCCGTTATGCTCCTATCAGCAAACAGCAGTGGTCAGATCAGCGAACTCCAGTAGAAAGAAGCTAGCCGGTTTTCTGACATCTGCCAGTCCTTGCACTACCTGGTTGTCACTCGTTCTTGAGATCTATACCCAGGCGCTCATATTGAGAGCTAGGAAGAAATAGTCAAGAATGTGTTATATCTAGTTCTACATCAGTACAATCCTAAGTACTACATATATCCTAGCGCACATATATACAATGACCAGTCTGGCCAAGTTTATCTTCCAGCTCTACTGCGTTCACCATCCTCCTTCTCCCTACTGTCTTAGTCTGGGACGGGCTTTCCAAGTGTCTGACACGCCTGTAATTATTACATTTCTGCCGTCCTAAGTCCATGTCGCTAATATAGGCAGACATGTTTTCCCTCACATCCAAAGTTGGTTTTGCAGATCAAAGGGTCGGTAGTGGTATCATAAGAGTACCTGATCTCCGGGCTTACATACCGTGACCAGTATCTGTGAACGCTCGTCCGCAACACCCAAAGGGTTAAGCACCAAATACCCTATACCGATGGTGGGTAATGTCTGTACCATTACACTATTGCTTCCAGCGCAATTAATAGCCAATGTGCCAATGCGCACACAATAGCATAACACCAAATTCTTCTTAGTGACTTACCATATAACCAATCAACATCAACTAAACCTAAGGTATGCGAATTCAAAATGGCATATAAGGTTATTCTTACATACGTAGTATGAATGCAAAAAGGAAGTAATATCCTTGTCTACAACAAACTGGGAAACATAGTTTCCATATATGTAACAGACCAAATAAATGTCTCCCGTGTGCATGTCCAAAGTATAACAAAAAGTATGCATATGACAATTCAACTATATCAAACATCCAATATACATACATTATATTACTTCAAAATGGACATATAATGATGCTCAACATAATAGCATCATGCATTATTAATTAGTAATAATATTGTATAGCTACCAAATGAGATATACAACAAGTCTAACTGAAGTGACCACACAGAACATCCATACTACTGATCTGCCCGGTTTAGTCACCACTTAGCCACTGCTTGGTAAGAATTAAAGAACTAGTCAATTGACTATATTCTGTACAACAAATGCACACACCAAAAGCAACTAGGCTAGTTTACAAAGAAATGACAAGCATCTACTAAGACACATGACAATGAACAGTCTCTAGAACATAGCCAAGATCTGCTTAACATAAGGTTCCTACTTCTCAAAAGAAGAACACATAAAGTACTATGATTCTGTACACTGAACTGAGAAATAATGTGCACACTCAAGTAACCTTAGACAATGATATTTCTTGAAATAAGCTAGGTCAGATATAGACAGTACCTACATTTAAAAGACTTGACTAGTTACTAAGAACTAACTTTCCTAGTGGAGTTTAGCAGACATATGACTACAAAACAATGAGCTGACTGCCTACCTGTTCAGAGATTTTTCATTTCTAACATGACACAGGTCTAGGGAGCCTTATTTAAGCTGAGTCCAGCTGACAGTGTCTGAGACACTATTATCTCCTTGGCACCTTTCTGTCTATCCCAAGCCACCATTCACATTCCTCCAGTCCTGCTCTAATTGCCTTATCAGATCTGTTTCACACATCCCTACAGTGCAGACACATTATCTCCCAGCATGTCCAGTCATAAATTCCTTCTGCATGCACACTAGCCCTCACACCTGTGAGTCTGACAATGTTTAGCCCAGGGACTCTTATCAATGAGTTCACACCTTGCACCTCTAATCTGTTTCAGAAGGCGGTCAGCCGTCACGGTTGATCGATTCTCCTAGCCCTGCTTATCATGTGTCATGTAAAATTAGCAATTAGGCTCTAGGGTAGACCAGTTGTCCATCTCCTTGACAAACGCAAGTTGCTTGCGTCATGCCTGGGCGATTTTATTTGCTTGCAAAGCCATTGTGAGCCCTCTTGCGTCACGGCTCAGTGGTCTTTTACATGCTAGTAGAGAATACCTTCATTCTTATGTTTATTTCTCTAAGTGGTACCTAAGATGTTGAAGTCCATGAAAATATTCTGGGTGGTAAATGCGGCATTTCGTGAGATGAGTAGGGGTGATGTCGATCAGCACGAAGACGGACACGAGATATTAAAGTCACCTTGACAATGAATGCCGGCTCCGCGGCGAAGCGGTTACATACGATATTCCTAATCCTGCATACCAGCGTTAGAAACACAGCTGCGGGAGATTTGGCAGCAGACCACCTTGCGTTGGATTTTTTTACGAAATGGTATGGGTGCCGGTCGTTCATAAAGCAATGGCAAACTACTGAACGTAAATTTGCTTAGGAATCACGAACAGCCAAAAAATGATGGGGTTGGCTGATACGTCCTGTAAAGGACATGCAACCAACTTTTAAGTTGACTGCTAATTTCTTCGCAGACCAGGCCCTAAGCCATGGTTGGCAACTAGTCTAGGATCGGAGCTCCGACAGGTGGACAGTTAGAGCATTGTCTTGCCAATTCAACAGCTTCGGCAGCTTGTCTTGTCCCAGACGTATTGGTGTTACCTTTCCTCTAGAGTAAACTAGACAGGCCGAGAGAGGGATGATGCTGCATGGGCAACACATGGTCTCTAAATTCAGCCCAGGCTTTGTGTTATGGAGAGGTATAACTCAACTCCATTTTACAAACTATCGTCTGTCAAGACGGCACGGTGCCATTCTGTCAATGTCTTCGCATTTAAACATGCTGACGTCTGAAGGTGAACGAAGAAGACGAGGAAGACGATATATAAGAACGTGATATTGAATATAAATACAACTTAATAGAATGTATCTCCCTAGCTTGTGATCCCTCATGATAATGATAATCATGTGGAAGCGGGTGAGTTTATATCATCTTCGGAGGTTATGCTGATAATGCCGTGACAGCGTTCGGACGAGCGGGTCGACACCTAGTCTCGTAGCCTGCTAAGTGAAGGAAAGGCGCTACCTATTTCTCCGTGCATTCGGACCTACAAAATGTGATAGATGGCACATCACAGACCTACAAAATGTGATGGTTTGACACATTACAGACCTACGAACTGTGATTGTATTACACATCACAGACCCAAACCAGGCTACTGCATCAGGATTTATTTTCTTATGTATCTTGGTAATTAGGTTATTGTTGTTGTTTTTGTTTTTATTGTTGTTGTTGTTGTTGTGGTTGTTGTAGGCAGAGGATCTATATATAGAGACATGGCTACGGTCACCAACCAGAACGGTAAAGGGAAACCAAAAGGTAAAGCAACAGTAGACTTCTGCTTTCTTTACAGATATCTAGAACATCTTAACTCGTCAGCTCATATAGATGGTGAAATATGATCGCCCAAAGCTTATCGACGTGACGATTTATGGCGTTAATGTTGTTATTGTAGTAGATATTTGTTGTGAATCCTCTGAAAGACTTAGTCTTTACTCTTAAGTCCGAAGCAATGCCGGAGTACCAACGGAGATCTTCCTGTGCCAATGATCCCTTTACCGATTAAATGCCAAGGGATGATTAGTCGTCTCAAGCGTCTTCCCATGTCTGCCATGGGTTTATTAACAGAAGTTTTCCTTATGCATCCCCCTTTAATTTGATATATAATACAACATGCTTTCTACCAAATTAGCAACTTTTAAGTCATAACTGTGACACGCCTCTACTTCCCATTTTCTGCCATCCTTTCATGTTTGGTCAAAATCAATTGTTTGTTTAGCACTGTGCCAGACGGTGGTTTAAGATAAATAATGAAACATCATCAAAATTGCTCAAATGGTCCAGGGTTGTACCAATCCAACAGAATGTAGAAGCATAATACCAACAGTGATCAATGACTCGAAGCCGGTATTCAACATGTTGAGGCACTAATTATTTGCGTATGTCCAAGCTTGTCACATATTCAATAATATTAATGATAAATTACAATTTGTTGATACCATGCCTGTTATGACAAGTTGGGACGGTAGTGAAATATTACTTATGAATAATATACAGTTGAATATGTTAGATATTTACAACTATAATGTCCCGGTCCTTCTGTCCTTCACCAATCGGCTTCTGCGTCACCTTGTCCTGACTTTCTAAGTCGCATTCTGATACGGTTACATCTGTCTGTCGTTTTCGGGCTTATGCAAATAATACTTGAATAATCTCGCCATTCCATTTAATATTTATTATCCATCCTTGCGATGTTCTGCCAGTTTATAATCTATCTTATTTCTTTGAATCGAATCGTGCTGCCTCTTCTGTCAATCCCAAGATCTGACTGTTTGTTGTTGTTGACTACTTCTGTGACGTTTCCTCCTTTTTTCGTCATATCGTTGGTTTCTCGTAAAAGTTAGTTCGCGATTTTCTCACCAACTCTATTTTACGTCATTTCGTCTGTTCTGCTACTTGGCACACTGGATCTGCTAAACAATGTTTCTAACTTCGACAGCCTTACAGGTTGACTACAGACTCCAACAGCTGTATCCTGTGCGGACGAGGTCGAGGGCGACTGGCAAATCCCCGGGACAAGTGTGTGTGTGTCAGCATGACGTTCTGCACCGCTTGTCACCAAGACACGAAGTAAGTGATGGTTATTAG
>OY992896.1:18174826-18311649 GCA_963921405.1 Cepaea hortensis
TTTTTTGGTATTGGAATGAAGATAGTTCTCTTCCAATCTTTTGGCCATATACCATATTTCCAAATCTTTTTACATAATGCATGATATATGTGTATGCTTTCTTCTCCTACATTCCGACATTTTTTTCCCCCGCGTTTCCATCCTGTTTCAGGATATTGCGGTCAACACCAGCATCTTTCAGCTGTATGTTGATTCCTAGGCTAGATTACGCTCATCAGCACGCCACGACTTTCTGAGCGACCGGCTCCATACTCTCATAAGTCACTTTTGCGATTTGAACCACTGATAATTCTCGTCGCGTCACGTGACGAGAGTATTCGGGGTTAGCGGAGAAAGCTGCTAACCCCTCGGCCATACATTCCGACATTAGACTTATAAAAAACATATATTGGAAACAACAAGCTGCCATAAGGATTGATAATGAAGTTGGACAATATCAACCTATTAAGAGAGGTGTTAGGCAGGGATGTGTAATGTCTCCAGATCTTTTTTCCCTATACAGTGAAAATATTTTCAGAAATGTAGAAGACATAAATGGAATCAGCATTGGAGGACGAAACATCAATAACATTAGATATGCAGATGATACAGTATTGATTGCAGACAATGTACATGATCTGCAACAATTAGTAGACGCGGTTGTTGTACACAGTGAGCAGCTGGGGTTGGAATTAAATTGTAAGAAAACACAGGTTATGGTCGTCACTAGGAAGAACGAAGTATCACAATGTAATATACAAGTAGATGGGAACATTCTTCAACAAGTGAATCGGTACAATGTAATATACAAGTAGATGGGAACATTCTTCAACAAGTGAATCGGAGGTGGCTTGAGGAGATTAGAACAAGACTAGCCATGGCGGAGGTGGCCTTTAGCAAGATGAAAAAACATTCTGACCAATAAAAAGATGTCAATTGAAACGAGAAAAAGAGTGTTGAGGGGATACATAGAGGCTGTTCTTTTGTATGGATGTGAAACTTGGACAATGTGCAGTCAAGCTGAAAAACATCTGATGGCTGCAGAAATGTGGTTTCTGAGGAAAATGCAAAGACTACCATGGACAGATAGAAAAACCAATGACCAAGAACTACAGGAGACAAATGAAAAACGTAGATTGATTAGAGAAATTAGACGTAGACAGTCAAAATTTGTTGGACATGTTATGAGAAGAAATGGATTGGAGAACTTAGTGACAACTGGCAAGATCGAAGGGAACAGACCAAGAGGAAGACCGAGAGGAAAATATCTGGATGGCTTGGCCACGTGGCATGGACGAGACAGAAACACTGAGCTGATCCACGAATTTGGTGATCGAGTGAAATGGCGAATCATGACCGCCCACGCTTTCCAGCATGGCACATGATTGATTGATTGATTGATTTCTTCTCCTCCCACTTTAATTAGTCCAGCTGGTATCTCATCACATCCAGGTGATTTACCATTCTTCAGTTTCTTTATAGCCCAAGCAATTTCTACTAATGAGGGGTTCAGGTTCTGTCTCTGCTGTCATTGGCTCATGTATCTCATTCATATCCTCACTGTCACTCATATCATACATTCCACTGCAGTACTCCTGCCATCTCTCTAGAATTTGTCTAGATTCTGTTAAGGTATTTTCCATCTTGTTACAGGTAACATTCAATTGAGGTTGAACATTTCTTGTCAATAACTTCATTTCTTTGAACATTTCATAATCTCTTCCAGTCTTATGATATTGCTCTATTCTGGTACAGCAATCTTGTATATATTGATTTTTGTCCTTTCTTGTGTTCTTTCTTATTTCACGAGTTAAAGATTTATACTTCATCCTGCTGTTATCGGATTCATCTCCTTTATGACATCACACTGATGTTGGACAACAGGATGCCTTCATCCGACATACAGGACTTAGCGTTGGAGCTCAAGCCAACGAACACAAGCAAGCAAGCAAGCAAGCATCTCCTTTCTATTTCAGCTCCTTTCGTTGTTTTATTAATTCTAACGTGTCTGATGTAATCCATGGCTTAAGTTGCTTTTTCTTGGTCGGAATTAAATCTTTGGCTGCAGTTATCAAGATATCTCTAGCTTGTACTGCCAGTTCATCAGGTGTCATTTCCTCTTGTACAGACATCAAGACCCCATAGCGATTCCTAACTTCTACAGTGTATGCATCTGGTATTTTTGTGAGATCAAAACGAAGTGGCCTTGGTCCTCGTGTAAGCTTTTTGAGTGTTTATTTCAGATCTGCTTCTAATAACTGATGATCTGTATCACAGTCTGCACTTCGTAGGGTTTTTGCAGATGTTATGCTTGGTCTCCATCTTCTTTGTATTAAAATGTAATCTATCTGATTTTTGGTAATACTGTCCGGAGACTTCCATGTGAAGAGTCTTCTTGGATGTTGTTTAAAAAGCGTGTTGGCTATCGTGAACTCATTTTCTGTGCAAAATTAAATTAATTTGTCACCTGCATCATTTCTATTTCCCAATCCAAATTTTCCTAAAACGTGTCTCTCATTTTCAGCTCTTCCTGCACCTACTTTTGCATTAAAATCTCCCGTTATTATTGCTATATCATTATGACCAATCTTATTTAATGTGTCTTGTAGTGTGTTGTAAAAATCTTCAATTTCGTCCTCCTCTGCTGTTGAAGTAGGTGCATATATCTGTATGAGAGTTGTGTTTTTGGGACGGCCTTTAAGTCTAATAGTGAGGATTCTATCACTAACTGGATTATATCCCATTAAAGCTTTTGCAGTTGTCTTATCTAAACAAAATGCCACTCCACTCTGGCCTCCGATGTCTCTACCAGAATAAATGAAAAGACTTCCATTTTCAGTTGTACAATGTCCCTTGCCGCTCCAGCGATGTTCACTAATTCCTAAAAGTTGAATGTTTAACCTCTCAATCTCATCACATACTACTTTAAGCTTTCCCTCATACAGACTTCTCACATTCCACGTTGCTATTCTCACTCTGTTTCTTAGTCTGACACAGGGGATTTCCTTGGTAACACAGTCAGGATTAACTCCGTCATCACGATTACTAGTACTGGTCCCTGTGTCACACTCTTCCCCAGTGTTATCTGATCTGCCTGGCCTGGGGGTCTCGCCACCAGATCTCTTTCTTATTATGTTTTCTTTCATGGTTGTCATAGGTAAACGTTATTATGCCTTTTTAAAGCACAAACTATCGCCTGTCAAGACGGCAAGGTGCCAATGAATATGTACCTACCTAAATATGTGACTATGTGTGTGTGTCTTTTCTCTTTTCGTCTACACATTATTATAAAATCCGACAGTAATAATATATTGACTTTGTAAACCATGGACAGAAGGAATAACAGAGTCCATGGGAATCTCGATACATGAAGCCCATAAACGGGCACTCTCCCGCTGTTTATACTTCACCTCGACACCGCAAGGAATAAGAGGAACATGATGAGACGATACTTTGTAAAGCAATGTTGTGACAGAAAACATGCAAACTTGTTGTTACTATTGAATGCACTTGTCTAGCAGACTGTAAACAATTATTATAATGTCTTCCATATAGAGCCAGGAAAGAGTGTTTGCGAGCGATCAAACCGGAATACCGATGTAAATGCCACGGAAGTTACCGAGTCTACAACGACTACCTCGGACATTTGACCAGCTGGACTGTCATCTGGACCACTATGGCGGTCATCCCTTTCACAATTATTCTTTACATGATTCAGGTTTGTTTCGTTTCTATAGTGAGTGAATGTAAATCATTATCATCACGTGCCATGCATATAAGAGTGGGCGGTCACGTTTCGCCATCTCACGCGATCACCAGAGTCGTGGATCAGCTCTGTGTTCTTGTCTCAGTTATGCCATGTAGCCAAACTGTGTAGATATTTACGTCTCTGCTTTCCCCTTCTCACCCCCCCCCCCCATTCCCAATCTTGCCAGTTTTCACCAAGTTCTCAAGTTTATTTCTTCTCATAACGTACCCAAAACATTTTGACTATCTGCGTCCAATTTCTCAAATCCGATTTGCATTCGTTTCTTGAAGGACTTGCTCAATGGTTTTCCTGTATGGCCGTGGTATTCTTTGCATTTTCCTAAGAAATCATATTTTAATCAGATGTTTTTAATCTTGTCTGATCAATTTCGACGTTTCACATCCACACAAAAGTATATGTTGTAAGTAACCAGTCAACACTCTTTATCTCGTTGTAATTGGCATCTTTCCTATCGGTCAGTATGTTTTCCATCTTGCAAAGGATTACCTTTGCCGTTGCGAATTTTTGTTTTAATCTCTTCAAGGCATCTCCCAACAGATGTAGAATGTGAATAGTGTTTTCTTAAACTTTGGTCCCCATCTTGGAGGGGTTCAGCCCAACGGCTCAATCAGTGAATATCCTCTGGAGATTAAGAAACCTTATTTCATTTAACAAGGTGAACAGGCAGGAAGGTCGACTTCGTTGCAACAGGTATTCAACCCGAATATCTCAGTCTCGCCCGACAGAGCAGATAACGGTCTGCAAAAAGCGTCGTACAGAGCACAAACTCCGTAGCTCCAGCGACGAATCCCAGGGAATCCACGAAAAATATTGCTATCCGAACCGAATAACGTAATCCAAAAAACGAACTCATGATCTTCTGAGCAAGAGGGAGATGGCTATTCCACTTGGCCACGGAGACTACCTGTTAATTCATTTATGAATGTCGAATCCAATATAAGAAAAATAAAGTAGAGGTCCCGTGTCCTCGCCTAGATCTTATTTGGTCTCCCTGACCCTAATTTGGTCTCCTTTATGCTTATTTGGTCTCCATGCTTATTTGGTTTCATCGATGCTTATTTGGTCGCCTTGATGCTTATTTGGTCTCCTTGATGCTTATTTGGTCTCCTTGATGCTTATCTGGTCTTTAGTACTATCCCATATGTTTGTAGACATCTCGGCGCTTAATGGGTTATATGGTAAATACGGCTTTATTTCCGGAAACATTTGTTGGTACCAATGGTATGCTGGATGGACTTGGGAGACCAGGTCAGTTTACAGACGAAAGAAACATCCTCATCTCGATGGCGGTTCGAACGTGTGGCCGCCAGGAGGACAGGCAAGCGTGGAATCCAATACAATTAATCTCTGTGTGTGTGTGTGTGTGTGTGTGTCTGTTCGTGTTTGTCTGTCTGACAGTGTGTATGTCTGTTTGTCTATGTGTGTGTATCTGTCTGTGTGTGTGTTGTTGTTTTTTTTTTTTTTACGCTGGCTCGCTTTGAACTCAAGAGTAGTCCATACACACTATTTATAGTAGTGATGGACTGAATTCTGCGTGTGGATTAGATTTCTCTATTAACTGGCCCCTCGCCAACAGGCGAACCCACCCCGACTTCAGAGGTAATTGTAATTAAGATCCCCAAGTCAAGGACAACAGGTCAACATTTTATTCCAGCTAAACGGTATAGGGGTTGAACCCCTCAACTCGGCATCAACACAACGGATGTTTAAGAACTCGCGTTCTTACCCATTTGACCATGCTGACCTGCTCTGTGTGTGTCTGTCTGTAGTTGTCTGCCTGTCTGCCTGTCTCTTTGTCTGTCTGTTTGTAAGTTTATCTCTCCGTCTTTGCGTACGCCCGTCTATCTATACAAGAGTTATATTGTCGACGTAATGATTCGATGTCATCATTTAATCATTTAGCAGACCTTGCGGCCAGCCATCCACCTGATACTGAACTTCTACAAGCAGGCAATCACCAGTCTACAAATCAACATGCTCACGGTCATCCATTCACTCCACCACTGAAACAGTAACAAACAGCCAGCTAACAACTTGCACTGTTTACTTCTGGTTTCCGGGGGAGTTGAGGGGGTGGGGGGTGGGGGGGGGGGGCTGAGTGTTCTAGAGGTATGGCGTCCGCCTCGAGTGCTGGAGGTCCCGGGTTGAGGGCCGGGAATTTTTCACGTGGACTTCTAGTAACGAAATTCCCCTGGTCTCTGGGTAGTGAGATCGGACGCCCGTGTGCATTGTTGCGCACGTAAAAATCCCTTGGCAGTTGGAAATCGAAAAAGAGTAGCTTAACGGCGCTGCCTGGGAAAAATTTCGAGTTAAAAATCTACCCAAAGTATTTCAGGATCCTCGCCAGTGCTACGGAGTTCGTGCACTGACATGAGATTCTCATTACTCAGGCTTGAGTTAGAAGTAGAACGGAGCACTTATAGGTTACACCTGTGTGCCGCGATGTTGATCCGTTGACTAAACTAAACTAAACTAAACTTCTGGTTTCACAGTCATAACATCTGTATCATCATCTAGTGTTTTCTTGGCAGTCACCGTCTCGGTAATGGATAACATTGGCAATGTCCACCCGAGCCTTCGATTGTGCTCTACTCACATTGTCATGCTGTTTGTCTCTTCATATCTTTGCCCACACCAGCTCTTATCCATTTAACTTTCTCTTTGATTTCGTGTTTTAATAGAATGTAATACCTTGTGATGTGACGAAGGCATATTGCCGTTCTCTTATTTCTTTCTTTCATAAGCGCCCTTCTATACTGGATTTACACCTATTGACATTTTGCCTACTGATTTTTCAATGACTGACATTCCGCCTATTGGTTTTACAACGCTTAATGGTATTAGAATGATTGACTTTCTGCCTACTGGTTGTCCACTGACTGCTGGATTTACAATGACTGACTTTCTGCCTACTGGTTTTCCACTTACTGATTTCTGCCTACTGGTTATACTCGGCCTACTGGTTTTACAATAACTGACTTTCTGCCTACTGGTTTTACACTGACTGACTTTCTGCCTATTTGTTTTACTCTACCTATTGGTTTTACACTGACTGACTTTCTGCCTACTGGTTTTACACTGACTGACTTTTTGCCTACTGGTTTTACATTGACTTTCTGCCTACTGGTTTTATACTGACTGGCTTTCTACCTAATGGTTTTACAATGACTGACTTTCTGCCTACTGGTTTTATACTGACTGATTTTCTGCCTACTGGTTTTACTTTGCCTACTAGTTTTATATTTGACTGACTTTCTACTTAATGATTTTACTCTGCCTACTTTGTTTACACTGACTGACTTTCTGCCTACTGGTTTTACTCTGCCTACTGGTTTGACAATGACTGATTTTCTGCCTACTGGTTTTACACTGACTGATTTTCTGACTACTGGTATTGCACTGATTTTCTGCCTACTGGTTTTACACTGACTTTCTGCCTGTTAGGTGTACTTATAACCTCTTGCCGTGTTGTCATATCATTTTCAAGTATCACCATTTTTGTCGATGTGTAACCACAGGCCAGCCTAGATTGGGTGTATCTCTTCATGGGGGTGCTAATTGGGTCAGCGGTCATTCCAATCACACTGACCATGTTCTGGGAAAGACTGACCAGTGAGGGCATGATATCTGGCACTGTCGGAGGGACGGTCATCGCCTTATGTGTGTGGCTGGGCGTGGCTGCCACTTATGACGGTGGACTCGCAGACTGGTGGAATAGTACAGGTATGGGCAGGTGGAAAGTGTGGAGTGTGGAAAGTGTGGAATGTGGACAATGCGGAGTGTGGAGTGTACATTGTGGAATGAGATGTGTGTTGTGTGGACAGTTTGGTGTATGAAGAATATGGAAAGTAACGAGTGCAAAGTGTGGAACGTGTTATATGTGGAAATTGAGGCATATGGAAAGTGTGGAATGTGGAAAATGTAGAATGGGAAAAGTGAGGAATATGAAAAGCGTGGAAAGTGTAGAATGTGGAATGTGTGCAATGTGGAAAGTGTTGAATGTGGAAAGTGAGGAATATGAAAAGTGTGCAATATGGAAAGTTAAGAATGTGGAAAGTGAGGAATGTGAAAAGTGTGCAATTTGGAAAGTGTATAATGTGGAAAGTGTAGAATGTAGAAAGTGTGCAATATAAAAAGTTTATAATGTAGAAAGTGTGCAGTGTGGAAAACTGTAGAATATTGAAAGTGTGCAATGTTGCTAGTGTAAAATGTGCAATGTGGAAAGTGGGCAATGCTGAAAGTGTGCACTGTAGAAAGTGTAGAATGTGGAAAGTGTATGTCAGGATCTTATAATTGGCTCGTTGGCTAACACGTGTGAGACAGTACAAGTATAACGTGATTCGACGTAAGACACAGCAACACAAGTTCTATGGATTTATTGCCACATTAAATACAGAACGATAATTACAACAATCTACAATATATAACTCACGACGCTCACAACCACAATACAGCTCATAGGTCTGACGCTCAAGATATCAGTCGTTCGGCTTTCAACCACGGAGATTCACACAAACGCCTTGCTCTCATCACACATGTCCTTCCAGTCTCCGGTCCCAGCTCGGTCTGAGCTATCACGCACACTGCCCACTGCCTCTGGTGGGGTCACGTGGCCTGCGTGCGTCTGTCGTCAGCCTGACCGCTGGTCGCGTGTCAGGTAACAATCTTGCCAGCCGACAACTCTTGTCCGCCGGGTGTCGTAACGATGTTGCTGCATAGCTATACCATGTTAGGCTCTGACATTCTCCCCGGGTACCTCAATGAAAGATGCCCTCTTTCATTCATGATGTATGTATATACTGGGGTAGTGTTAATTTCATGTCAGAGACTACTCTTTCCCAGTGTTATGCATGAAAATACATATATGGCATAGAAATATATACAAAAAATGTAAGTTGCATTGAAATGACAAATGAAGTACAACTTTTAACACAACTCAGGTTTCATCCCCCCCCCCCCGATGGCTGGTTACCTCCATTGCAATAA
Organism: Cepaea hortensis; assembly: GCA_963921405.1. Classification (NCBI taxonomy): domain Eukaryota; kingdom Metazoa; phylum Mollusca; class Gastropoda; order Stylommatophora; family Helicidae; genus Cepaea; species Cepaea hortensis. Next base: position 18,183,561 of record OY992896.1, read on the forward strand.
TACCCAGTCAGATCAGTAGTACCAGCTTCACGCATCTACCTCGCAGCAATTTGAAAAAAACGTAATAATATGGTTGTTTTGCAACAGCCATCTAGCCAGACTGAAATACGGCTTTATGAGTCGTATTAAACACTCAAACTCTGACCTCATTTGGCCAGGAGCTCTTATGTTGGTTTGCAATGTTGGCAGCTCTATGACATGCTTGGTGGACGCCTACCTGGTGTGCTAACCATTTGAGCAACAAAATGTCTATCTATGCAATACACATTAATGAATATGTTTCAAATTATGGCCCTTGATGTAATTCACAAATGCAAGGGAAGTAATTTTGACATTCAAGAAATTCAATACATTACAATAATTATTTAATTTCTTAGCGTCATTGCTTGACGTTTCTTCATATTAACGAGAAAAAGTCGGTAATATGAATACATTAATCAAGATATGATTCTAAGGTTACACTAATCAAAATAAATAAGTACCCAATTGGTGTATTATATTTTATAGATTCAAAAGGATTTTACAATCGTCATAAATTTTTGAATATTTGTATATCGTCTGCTAATTTTGGTATACTTTTTAAATTACACCGGAAATACACACGAAACGCAAAATTTAGTTGCTGTTACACTGTTTGAACACAACTGTTCCGGTTTTAACGGATCGTAAAACGTTATCAAAGTTCGTGTTTGATGTTATAGTATCACAACTCTCGGATTATGATGGAATGTTCTTATTTCCGATGTGTTCACAACTTCTAGATAATGGTCGACTGTTCTTATTTCGGATGTTCAAATGTCGAACAATTTGGATTAAATTCGATGCAGAGGTGGTGTAGAAGTCACTGTTCAGTCCACATTTGCACACGTCGTTAAAATATCACGGTGAAGAAAATCACTCACAGCTGTCACTGTTAAATGGTAAAGTTCGCTTCTGGTAAGTGGTTAAGCGTCTGTGACACTGTTGTTGGTGTATATTTACAATTAATAATGTTCTCTTTCTAACACACACTACACAATTATACTACACTCATTACATGACTTGATTAAAATAAGTATATTATACATGTCGGTTTTTAACCGTATCACAATTTCAATTATAGACCTTACACAGTAGGTGAATGGCAACAAAATTCACTCATTGGTGGCTGTGTTGGTCTGAGTGTATTACACACACTGCACTCAGACATTGCTTACTGGGTCGGTCGGACAACGGGACAAAAGATCGGCAATTGCATTGATTCTGCCGGGAATATGGCGAACTTCGAAACTGTAATTTTGAAGCTTCAAGGACCAGCGAGCAATCATATTGTTGGATGGTACTCCGGCATTTATATACCGTAATGGACTGTTGTCAGTTTCGATGATAAAGTGACGTCCTAGAAGGTATCTGGATAGCTTCGTCACACTTTCTACTAAGGCCAGTGCTTCTAATTGCGGAATGGACCATGCACGCTCTCGAGGCCTTAGTTTTCTTGATATGAAACAAATGGGATGCAGGATGTTGTTGTATTCCTGCAACAGAACTGCCCCAATCGCAACGGAGCTAGCATCTGTTCTCAATCTGAAAGGTAAATGGATGTTGGGCAATTTAAGGATGAGGTTATTCGAATTCTTATCAGAAAAGTATGCCAAAACTTTATGAAATGCATTTCGTAGGCATTCATCGTGTACAACTTTTTCAGGTTTATCCTTGGTTAGTAAGTTAGAAAAAACCTCACTCAGTTCTGAAAAATCAGGAATAAAATTTCTGTAATAGTTGATAAGTCCCAACAAACTGCGGACTTGTTTCTTATTTGTTGGAAGTGACAGTTTTAGAATTTTGGAGACAATTTTGTTGTCTGTCATGACAAAGCCATTGGATATTCTGTACCCCAAAAATGATATCTCTTGGTAAGCCATGCTCACCTTTGAAGGCTTCACTGTCAGTCCGTGCTGTCTGATACGTTCTAGTGTCTGTTCTAGTGTCTTTATATGTTCCGTCATTGTCTCTGTATGGACACAGATGTCGTCAATATAACAAATGATATTAGGAATGTCAGATAGGAGGAGTCGTGTCATGCGTACGAATGTGGCTGGGGCATTGACTAGCCCAAATGGAAGTTTGCACCATTCGTACAGTCCCCAAGGCGTGGCGAAAGCTGTTAGATGTCTGCTGTCTTCATGTACAGCAATCTGCCAGTAACCTTTAGACATGTCAAGCGTCGTAAAGAACTTAGCGTCAGTCAATTCTGTCAGAAGATCGTCAGTGTTTGCCATTGGTTCAAGATCTAAAACAGTTATTTTGTTCAGTTTTCTGTAGTCGATGCAAAGTCGTATTGTGTTGTCCTTTTTACGTACAATGACCATGGGTGAAGAGAAGTCTGATAGGGATCGTCTGATGATGTTGTTTTTTTCTAAGTTGATGATTTCCTGGTGTAGTTGTTCCTTGTAATGTAATGGTATGGTGTATGGTCTGCATCTTATGGGTGTGTTTGATGTGAGTGTGATGTGATGCTGTACTAATTCTGTTTGTCCTGGGTTGTCTGAAAAAATGGTGTTGTATTGTTGTATCAACTGTTTGCAACTGTTTGTCTCTGCTTGACTTAAGTTTGGATTGATCTTGATCTCAATCAAGCAGTTTGTCGTGTCTAATGTAGGTGTTGGAATCTCGTCGCTAGAATCGTCATCTTCGTGATCTATTATCACGGTGCAAGCTGTCGTATCGTCTTGTTCGTTGTCTCTGTTGTAGTATGGTCTTAGCATATTGGTGTGAAATATTTTGTGTTTGTCTTTTATTAGGATTTCATAGTCTACCGGTGAGATTTGTCTTGTCACTTTAAAAGTTCCCTGCCAAGAATCAGTCAGTAGCTGTCTGTCACTAGGTAGTAGTAGTAGAACGTCCTGTCCAGGTGTCAATGTTATAGTCCTGTTACCTTTGTCTGCGTACTGTCTGTAAGTAGCACCAGATAGTTTTAGTGCATTTTTAGCAATTTCACATAATTTAATTATCCTTTCACGCAATGATGTTACATACACAAATGATGATATGGGTTTCAGTACTGGAGTAGAATCAGTTAACATTTGGTGATAAATTGTTAATGGGCCTCGTGGTTTGGCACCATAGATGAGTTCAAAAGGAGAGAACCCTGTACTCGAATGTGGTACCTCGCGATAAGCAAAAAGAACAGCTGGTAAGTATACATCCCAGTTATTGGGGTGATCTTGAGTTACTTTGGCAAGCATGTGCTTCAGATCCCCATTAAGCTTTTCTATAATCCCGCTCGAGTGAGGATGATAGGGGCTATTGAAGACTTGCTTCACTCCTAACATTTTAGTGAAAGCTTGAGTGGATGCGGCAATAAACTGAGTGCCTCTATCAGACTGGATAGTATCTGGGAACCCAATTCGGGAGAAAATATGGAAGAACACTTCCATGATGTCATTGGCAGTAATGTTCTTTAGCGGAATAGCTTCTGGCCAGCGACTACATTGATCAATAAAAGTTAGAATATATTTATTCCCTCTAGTTGTTGTATGACTAAGAGGGCCCACAATGTCAACTGATAATTTTTCAAAAGGTCGACTGGCTAAGTCAGTGACTTGTAACTTTGCATGTGGGTGTTTACCTTTTTTTACTAGTTTCTGGCATGTATCACAACTTCTGCAATATGTTCTTATGTCATTGCAAAATTTTGGCCAATGAAACTGTGTCAAAAGTCTTGACCTGGTTTTAACATATGCCATATGACCTGCAAAAGGTATATCGTGAGCAAGATGTAAAGCTTGCTTGCGATAAGTAGTTGGCAACACAGTTTGCTTTGTTGTAATGTCACCTCTGGTGTAATACCTGGTGAGTATATCATTGTGTAAAGCAAAATGCCATTTCGCATTTTTGGTTACTCTTGCCTTTTTGCCGATCAGGTCAAAGTACTTTGACAGTGAAGGATCAGCTTTTTGAGCTGTTATGAATGTTTCCTTCATAGAGTCACTAGGTGGTAATTCTGGGCTAAGCATTTGTATAGCCTCAGTTTGGTTACTTTCATCTTGCACTCCAGCAGTAGCTCTTGTTACTGCGTTCACACACTCAATGACATCAGATGATGATGGAATGATATCGTCAATGATGTGATGAGAAATTAGTGCTGCATTAGCTAACATACATTCAATAGGTGATATGACATTTTCAATGACATTTGGTGGTGATGTGTTATCATTAATACATAGTGATGTTATGTCATGGTTATGAGGTTTGTCATTCACCTCAGGTAAATTTCCTATAATTATATCGCACACTGGGTTTGTAAGTGCCGCGACCTTTACTTTCCCGGTGAGGAATGGTGTTTCAATGTATGCCCATGCTAATGGATATTTTTCAATATTGCCTGAAAATGTTCTACATGTGATGTGTCTGCCTGTATAGTCTGTAGGCGTTATGAATGTTGTTTTCAGGCCAATAAGTGTACTTCCGGTGTCGCGAAGTACTGTAGCAAACTTGCCATTAACATACCCGTGATAGATGTCTAATCTGCCTTTTGAGTCTATTACCAAGTTAGCTTCCTCATTGGCAATAGGGATGGCGTGCCCGCATGTTAGGATACCATTTTCATAAAAGGTATTACAGACAGTGCATTTGTTAGCACTAAATACATCACAAGCCTGTGCTGCATTCACAGGATGTTTTTCTGGATTTTCGTCTTCTGACGCTGAGCTATCGAACAAGGCGGCATTAGCTTTGTTGGTCATATGCCTGCCTCTACAATCCATGCGATGGTGACCGTAAGCCTTGCAGAGAAAACATTTACGTAAACTTTTGAACGATTTACGTTCTCTGTCTTGTCTGTTTACCATATTTTGCAAGTATGTTTGGTACCCTGGGTTTTTATCGCACATCTCGTTCAAATGGTGAGACATTTTACAGTGAATGCAATGTCTAAATTTCTCAGAGGTAGGCCTGTTTGGTTTTTGCCTACTATAGTTTTTCTCATAGTTGGCTGCTGCTACCCAGTTACTGTCAGTAGCTTCAGTGGCAAAGCACTGTTTATTGGCCGTATAATAGGCCGACCCACGTCTTTCCATTTCTTCCACACTTGTGCATTCATTCTCCTGTAAGAACTTAGAAAAAGATGATGGGATAGAAGAAATGACTTTATCTCGAATGATGAGATCTTCTAATCTATCATAATTTTTGTTAATTTTGGCTGATGAAGTCCATTTGCTGAAAATGTCTCGGACTAAACAGAGGTAGTCAGAGAACGTTTGAGTTGATTTTGGACTCAGTTTACTGAATTGTTCTCTGTAACCTGCCTCGTCTAACATGAAGTGTGCCATTATCTTAGATTTAATATAATGGTACTCTTTTCTGAGGTCTTTGGGGATGGTTTCAATGACTTTAAGAGGTTCCCCAGATAGACTCCTCATATATAGAATATTCCATTCCGAAAGTGGAACTTGGTAATGTTCCATTAAAGTCTCAAAATTTTGGGTAAAGGCTGCTATGCAGTCACCCGAGGTATAGTTACGTACGATACCTTGATACTTCTTATACTGGTTTTCTTTTTCCAGTCTTTCAGATTTCTTTGACTCTTTATTCATTGCAGTCTCAGTGTCAAGTTGTTTCATTTTCAACTGTAACTCTAGTTCTTCTCTCTTACTCTGAGCTGCTATTTCTGCTTTCTTAAGTTCACTGTCTATCTCAGCTTGCTTTGTCTTTGCAGCCATTTCTACTTCGGCTTGCTTTAATGCTGTTTCTGCCTCTATTTGCTTGGCAGCTTTTTCAATCTCTGCCTGTTTTAAGGCTGTTTCTGCCTCTGCTTGCTTGGCAGCCTTTTCAATCTCTGCCTGTTTTAAGGCTGTTTCTGCCTCTGCTTGCTTGGCAGCCATTTCTGCTTGTTTTAGCGCTCTTTCTGCTGCTCTTTCATCGCGTTCGGCAGCTTTTTCCTGAACAAGTAGGTATTCTGCGTATTTGTTCTCACTCCATTTTGTTAATTCATCACCTTCTAACTTCAATTTTAACCCCATATCGATGAAATCAAATAATGACGACATGATGGAGAAAATACGTCAATGAAAATCAACTACACAAAATATGTTGTAAATGGTTAGTAGAAAAACAATTTACAATTGATTTGACTATACGATGCGTGCCCACTAATGCATACGTAAAGTTAAAGTAAAGAAAAATATACTCAAGTGCCCTTGGATATGGTGAAGAATGGTTGGATAATCGGGCTCGGAAAACTGTAGGGTCGTTATTTTGGAACCACTAATGACCTCTACGGCAAGGTTATGGATGGTATGCAAAAACCTGCTTTGTTTTTGGAGAGAAATAAGTTAGTGTCTATTTGTTGGTGTGTGCCTGCAAGTCACTAAGTGTTGGTTAGGTTTGGATGGCGTCGAGTATAATTGTATGTCGTAAAATTTGTCGTCAACAGTGTTTCTTTCAACAGAAGTTACACTCTTTCCAAAACTCTTTGCGTTCCACAAACTCAATACACAAAGACAATCTATCTGTATTTGAACACTCAATAACATTGATGACACATCACTTACATCAAGATGACATTCAGTAAGGACATAGACATCAAGTTTACAAGATGGCGACAAGGTCAAAATGGCGACAAAATCACAATGTCGACAAGGTCAAACGGTGACAAGTTTCACGAATCACAAATGTTTTACACGTTTACAGGATCAAACAATATGTACTGTACATTTACTAATGGTTTTAAACATATTTAAACAATGTAGTAATGGATCACAATGAGACTTTTCCGATCACATTTACATCACTATAACCTTGACAAATTTTAAAAGTTCAAGAATTATAGTTTTAGCTAACAAAGACGAGCAACACACGTCTACATATATTAGGTTATTAAACACGGACGAGCAACCCACGTCCACACATGTCAGGATCTTATAATTGGCTCGTTGGCTAACACGTGTGAGACAGTACAAGTATAACGTGATTCGACGTAAGACACAGCAACACAAGTTCTATGGATTTATTGCCACATTAAATACAGAACGATAATTACAACAATCTACAATATATAACTCACGACGCTCACAACCACAATACAGCTCATAGGTCTGACGCTCAAGATATCAGTCGTTCGGCTTTCAACCACGGAGATTCACACAAACGCCTTGCTCTCATCACACATGTCCTTCCAGTCTCCGGTCCCAGCTCGGTCTGAGCTATCACGCACACTGCCCACTGCCTCTGGTGGGGTCACGTGGCCTGCGTGCGTCTGTCGTCAGCCTGACCGCTGGTCGCGAGTCAGGTAACAATCTTGCCAGCCGACAACTCTTGTCCGCCGGGTGTCGTAACGATGTTGCTGCATAGCTATACCATGTTAGGCTCTGACAGTGTAGAATGTAGAAAGTGTGCAATATGGAAAATGTAGAATGTAGAAAGTGTGCAATATGGAAAATGTAGAATGTAGAAAGTGTGCAATATGGAAAATGTAGAATGTAGAAAGTGTGCAATGTGGAAAGTGTGCAATGTGAATTGTATTCTTTGCTTGGGTCTCATCATTATATTCCGTTGTATCATTTGCTTGGGTCTCATCATTGTATTCTTTTCCTGGGTCTCATCATTGTATTTAATTGCATTCTTTGCTTGAGTCTCATCAATATATTTCATTGATTTCGTTACCTAGGTCTCATCATTGTATTATTTGCTAGGGTCTCATGGAGAACTGCCTGTTCCGGTGTTCAGTTATGGTTAGTTCTGTTTATTTTCAGGGAGTGAACTGGCCATGCTGTCTGGTAACCTTGCCGCCATCTTGGCAGGGGGAGTCATCACCGTTGTCGTCAGCCTGGTCAAGAACAACGGATATGACGCAAGCAAGGGGGCTGAAATCTGGGAGACAACCCGAGACATAGACAACCCGTTGTCTCCCTGGATGGAAAAGTATCAGAAGTATGAATGCAATTATATTGTTTGTTTTTATTTTTATGTCTGTTTTTTGTTTTGTTTGTTTGTTTGTTTACTTCTTTGTTCCTTTATTTCTTGTTCTTTCAGTTTGTTTTCTGTCTTTGTTCCTAATCTTATTTATGGTTTGACTGTTTCCCCTTTCTGTCGTCAGTTTTTATTATTATTTGTGTGTTGTCTATGCCTTTTTGATTGTCTGTGTGTCTTTCTGTGTTTTCGTTCATCTGATTCTTGATTTCATTCTGTTGTTACTTCCACAATCACTTCATTATTCATCATAATTCTCCAATGCATTCCTCTGTCTCTAGTATAACTGTTGTCGGTTACATTAAAAAGTAGGAGATATACAATGTGATATAAAGAACAAACGTTTCCATTCTGTTGTCATAGTCATGTAAACACAGAATCCCCAAGGCTATATAATTATACTGTCTGGTCTTGGAACTTTTCCCTTTTTGTTCTGTCTAATCTCATCATGTTCCTCTTGTACCTTGCCGTGTCGAGGTGAAGTATAAACAGCAGGAGGGTGTCAGCTTATGGGCTTCATGTATCGATATTCCCGTGGACTGTTATTCCATGCGTCCATCGTTTACGTGGTCGGACTCTTACTCTGCTTCCCTCTTATCTGTACATCATTGCTTGTTGGGTATACTGTTAGTTTGTAGCCCACTTGCATGGCCAAACCATTTGACTTGCTGCCTTTTAATAAAATCTAGTGCAGCTATAATCCCCACTTTAGTCCTGATTTCTTCATTTCTGATCTTTCCTCTTCTTGATGCATTGAGTATTCTTCTCAGGAATCTTATTTTTGTTGTTGTGATTTTTCTTTTCTCTTTTTCTGTCATTTTCCAGGTTTGGCATTGGTAACATAGAGTTGGCAGGAAGATTGTGTTGTAAAGTGCTTTCTTAGTAGTTATTGATACATGTTTGTTCTTTAGTATTGGTGCCATTTGTACACTGAGTTGGTTTGCCTTATTGCATTTATTTTCGATCTCGTCTTCTGATCTGCCATTTGATGATATTATACTTCCTAGGTACTGGAAACTCTTTACTTGTTTCAAGGGATTTTCGTTTAGGCGAATCGTTGTTGCTTTTTCTTCTTTGGTTCTAGTCATTAACTCTGTTTTACTTGTGCTGATTTTCATGTTATGTTCCCTACACATTTTGTTTGGACTATTCATGGGGTCTTGTAATTCAGCTTCTGAGATTGCTAATTGTGTTTCGTCGTCCGCAAACATTAGTTCTCTAATGGTTAGGTTTTTTCTTCTGTTTTCGGAAAAAATTACTTTTATCTGTAACAATATATATAACTTCTTCGTTGTCTCTGAAAATGACTTTTGTTCTGGCATCTTTGTAAAGGTCACAAATATAATCTTCAAAACAATGTCAGCTAGCATAGGCGTTCATGGCTCTCCACAGATCTCGGTCTTTGGTTTTCTGGGTTAACTCTGCTGATGATATTCCTCCATGCCACCGTCTCAATCCATCCAGCATAATTTCTCTTGGTCTGCCTCTGCCTCTCTTCCCCTTGATCTTTTCAATTGTCACGATATTCTCCGATGCCTCCCTTCTTCTCACATGACCAAAGAAAGCTGTTTGTCTCAATCTTATTGTTGAACATAATGTTCTAACTTCATTAGCCTCTTTCGGGCAATCGTTGTTAGTTACTATGGCAGTCCAAGGATTCGTAACATTCGTCTCAGAAGACACATCTATTTTGCTTCCAAGTTCTTCCTAATTTGTTCATTTACAGTCATTAAGTTACGTATCAGACGCAAATGTTACAACTCTTCCATATTGCCAGTTGCATTCATAGTGATGCCTGAATGTGAACGAAAAAGAAATAGCAGAAGCAGCAGCAGCAGCAACAGCAGAAGAAGTAGAAGAAGAAGAAGAAGAAGAAGAAGAAGAAGAAGAAGAAGAAGAAGAAGAAGAAGAAGAAGAAGAAGAAGAAGAAGAAGAAGAAGAAGAAGAAGAAGAAGAAGAAGAAGAAGAAGCTGCAGATGTAACAGTAGTAGCAGATACAACAGCAGCAGCAGATGCAACGGCAGCAGCAGATGCAACAGTAGCAGATGCAACAGAAGAAGAATAAGAAAGATGAAGAGGAAGAACGAAAAAGGAACAGGGAAAATGGAAAAAAAGGAAGAAGAAAAAAGTAAGAAGGAAACAGGAAACAGAAAACAGGAGACAAGAATCAGGAAACACGAAGAAGAAGGGTGGCAGAAGGAAAAAAGAGGAGGGAAGAAGGACGAAGAAAGAAGAATAAGGAAGAAGAATTAAGAAGACGGACAAAGAAAGAAGAAGGAAGAAAAAGGAAACGAAAGAAGAAGGAATAGGGAAAAAGGAAGAAGACGGAAGAAGAAGAAAGAAGAGGGAAGAAAAAGAAGAAGAAGGAAGAAGGAAATAAGAAGGAAGAAGGAAGAAGAAGAAAAAATGATGAAGAAGAAGGAAGAAGACGGACGAAGATAGACGAAGAAGGAAGAAGGAGGCGGAAGAAGGAGGAGGAGGAAGAAGTATGAAGAGGGAAGAAGGAAGAAGAGGGAAGGAAGAAGGAAATAAGAAGGAAGAAGAGGGAAGAAGGACGAAGTCAGAAAGTGTGTATAATTCATTAACTTTATTTTGCTCGGTGTATTTTGTCCTTAGAGAATTGAATCTCTGTGGATCGCACAGGCTAGAGAACCGGCCCTCCCTCCAGGAGGTACAAAAAGCATTCCGTGGAGCCAAAAATTTTGCCTACTCCATGTCAACAATTGCATCTGGCTTTCTGGTGATTATCTGGCCAGCTGTCATGGTGGCGGTAGGAGTAATGTCAAGGACACAGTTCCATGGTTGGGTAAGTCAGCGGTCAAAATCCCGCCTGGTGTTGGTTGATAGTTTGTCTAACAACTAGCTATATTCAGCTTTCTAATTGCCTTACGCCGGTCTACCTGGCCTAGGTGTTAGCGAATTTCTCCGTAATCCCGTTTATCCACGAGAGCAAACGCACCTGAGCGAGAATCGGTAGCGTTTTCGCCGAGCCCGTTTCTTACTGGATTTATGAGCCGGCCACTCAGAAAGCACAGGCAAACTACTGAGCGTAATCTTGCCAAGAAATCAACAACAGCGGTATAATGCTGGTGTTGACAGCGATGTCCTATAATAGGATATGAGGGGGGAAAATTGCCTTACATGCAATTCAAAACCGGCTTTTTAGACGCACTCAAAACTCTGCTTTTTACGCACTGAAAAACCTGGTGTATATTAACGCACACAATAAACTGTCTGAAGCACAAATATATGTCTGTGTCTCTATTAATCTGTATATTGCTGTTCGTAATATATGTATATTGCATTGTTTGTACCTTTTCTTTCCACAAATTCACACTGTTCTTTACCAATTTCCATGTGTATGTTCTTTTTTGTTCTTCTCATTATAATTCTGAGGAGAAGCTTAGTGACATGGTTTATGAGGTTAATTGTACGAAAATCTACGCATTCAATTGCTAATGGTCTCTTATGTATAGCTATAAATACATAATTCAGCATATCGCTCGGTAAATATCCACTGCTGTAAATATCATTCAACATTTTGGTTAATATAGATACTCTCAAATTCTTCCAGTACTTTTAATACTTTTATTGTGGTTCCATCTAGCCCAGCTGTTTTTCCTTTCTTAATATGTTTGACAGGTTCAGAGACCTCTTCTTTTATAATAGGTGGGCCTTCTAAGTTACTTTCTTCGATTAATTCTTCCCTGTCCCCATCTTGTATTTCTCTTACATACTCATTCCACCTTTTCATTATAGCATCATCCTCCAATAATATCTTTCCTATTTTTTTTAAATTTATTTCAAACACCCTTTACTTACTCTTATTTTCCTTTATAAGAGCTCAGGGATTTGTCAGTACATATTATTTTGTATCTTTAATAGAATTTAATTCGATTATTTTTTGCACTGCTCGTTTAACCAACTTATTTTTGCCTTCACGAATTTATCTCTTATCTCGTTATTTATCTTATCATACTCTTGTTTGTCATTTTACTCTGTTCTCTTTTGTCCATCAACTTTAAGAATTCTTCATTCATAAATTTTTTCTTAGCTTTTCGGTTTCTGTCCTGTAATATTTCTTTGTTAGTTTGATGAATGAGTCTCTTAACATGTTCAGTTGTTCACTTATACACTGTATTTTAGCATTGCATTGTACCTAATTTTCACAGTCACTCTGTATTGTTCTTGAATTTCTTTATCTACTTTCAGTGGGAGTTTCTGTCGCGAAGTGGTCAAGCCGTTTTACTCGGGTTCCGAAGGTTGTGGGTTCGATTCCGTGCTGCGTCCTTTGGTTCACGGGTGAAATTTTTCGGATACTCCTGTGGGTCGTCGCTAGAGCTACGGAGTTCGTGCTTTGTGCACGCTTTCCGCGCTGCGGAAAGAGACCGAGTCATATAAGATAAAACTCGGTGCTATGAAGTCGACCCTGTCGACTTTTAAACGACTTTTTATCTGCTTTCAGTACATCTTTATTAAGTCTGAAGCTCTTAATCACTTTGTTTCCTTTCTTCAATTTTACTTGTATTTGTCCACATAGTGGTACATGATCACTAAATCCGGTCTATTTTACAAGCTAGATTGTTAGAGTAATGACTGGAAATAGTAATTTGACTCCTAATCGAAAATCGTTGACTAATTGCACAACTCTTCCTCACTTTAATCTAATTTATCGCTCAAGTAATTCTTCATTCAACTTCATCCACACTGCTATATGCTTGTGAAACCTGGACTGTTTACCAGAGACACGCTAGGACATTAAACCACTTCCACACAGTCTGTCTTAGGAAGTTATTGAAGATCAAATAGCAAGACAAGATCCCAGACACTGAAGTCTTAGAAAAAGCATCCATGCCCAGTATCCACACTCTACTAATGAAGAATCAGATTCGCTGGGCTGATCACTTGACTCGCATGCCAGATCACAGGCTCCATAAACTGATTATTTACGGTGAGCTGCACTGTGGTAAACTCCCCAAAGGCGGCTAGAGGAAACGATTTAAAGAGACTCTGAAAACCTCACTAAAAGCTTTTGGAATTCATCACTACACTTGCTAGACTGCTGCCAAAGACCGAAATTCATGGCGAACATCATTACACAAGGGTTTAGTCACTTGAGCAGCAAACAGAACTGCAAGAACTGTGGGGGGAAAAGACTGGACAAAAAACAATACCCACAGCAGGAGATCATCTCCTGAAACGTCAAACATTCGTTGCCCACATTGTCAAAGAACATTTCGAGCCAAAGTATGCCTTACCAGCCATCTTAGAACTCACGGCTCCAAACTTTCAACTCGACTGGATGAAGTGAATGGTCATCCTCATTCTTGATGGATAAACACCTGTTGAAAACCCCACCAGATATCAAGACACAGATTACCATTTAGACATAGATACACTGGGATGAATTACAAGCCATATATAGAGTGTTTGTAAAGTCTCACTACACTTTGTATGTAGAACAAATTTGAAAAATGAAGTACATGACGTCATAAAAATATGCCCCACACCCTATCGGGAAACAATATGCAGCGAATGGCTGTCGTCTGCTGCAATAATTGTTTGCCCTCCAAGCAGAATGGTGTTATCAACGGAAGAAAGAATTGTGTTTGGTTGAACAAGTGTTTCGAAATGGCGGTCGGTGTGGTTGTTCAAAAATGTATCGTAAGATTTCCTGATGAGCCCGCTCCGTGGCGAAGTATTTACAAATGCAGTTCGTAATCTCGCATACACGCATTCGAAACACAGCAGTGGGCGATTTGGCAGCAGACCGCCTTGGGTCGATTTTTACGAAATGGTATGGGTGCTGGTCTTTCAGAAAGCATTGGCAAACTACTGAACGTAAACTGCGCGACCTATAAAGGATATGCGACTAACTTTTTCTGATAAACAACCTCATCGCATTAGAAATGTGTTGAATAAGTTATGATGGCAGTGCAGACTAAGCCTTAAGCTTTGGTGGGCAACTGGTTTAGGATGAAAGCTCCAACAGACGGACAGTTAGAGCATTGCTTTGCTGATCTGGCAGCTTCTGCAGCTTGTCTTGTTCCAGGCGTATTGGTGTTACCTTACCTCTGGAGTAAACTAGACCGGTCGAGACAGTAATCACACTGCATGGGCAACACATGGTCTCAAGGTTCAGCCCAGGCTTTGTGCTATGGAGAGGTATAACTCCATTTTACAAACTATCGTCTATCAAGACGGCAATGTGCCAGTCATTTATATTTTAAGCAATGCCTACATAGTATTCCCACTCTTTGCCTACAGGTAAAACTGTCGGAGATCTGGGTGTTTCTGTCAATGATTGCCATGACTGTGTTACCTCTGGTCAATGAGATCTGGGACGTGTGGACACATTATACAACTAAACGAAAGGTACTGTACCTTCCGGACTTAGTCTTTTTCCTTCCTTCCTTCCTTCCTTCCTTCCTTTCTTCCTTCCTACCTTCCTTCCTTCCTTCCTTCCTTCCTTCCTTCCTTCCTTCAATCCTTCCTTCCTCCCTCCCTCCCTCCCTCCCTCCCTTCCTCCCTCCCTTCCTTACTTCCCGCCTGCCTGCCTGCCTGCCTGCCTGCCTGACTGCCTGCCTGCCTGCCTGCATGCTTTCCTTCCTTTCTTCCTTCCTTCCTTGCTTCTTCGTCGCCGCCTTCTACTATGCTCTTTCTTTCTTTCTTTCTTTCTTTCTTTCTTTCTTTCTTTCTTTCTTTCTTTCTTTCTTTCTGTCTGTCTGTCTGTCTGTCTGTCTGTCTGTCTGTCTGTCTGTCTGTCTGTCTGTCTGTCTGTCTGTCTGTCTGTCTGTCTGTCTGTCTGTATGTCTGTCTGTCTGTCTGTCTGTCCTTCTTTCTCCTCTTCTGCTAATGTTGCTCGAACATCTTACAATACTCACCACTGTATGGAATACGGTATAATTCATACTTACTGTCATGGACTCAATTATATTAACATTCGGCTCGCTCTCCAGAACAGGGCGAAACTATAACAGACACTCAATGATTACGCTCTCACACACAGTACCGCGAAGAAAACCCGTTTATTCACGTTCTCTATTTACAGTGAGTACATTCGTGAATAGTTGCGCTCATAACTATGCGCAACTCGTACATTATCACAACAGTATATACATGCATCATATATCTTATAACGGAATAATACAAAATAACTCTCTCACTGTCTCAGCACAATCACATCTCAATCTACTAGTCAGTCATGCCATCCGTCATTACAGTCATCTCACAGCGATCATGAAACACAAGCATAACCCTCTCTGTCCGTCCGTCTGGAAGTCCTAAACCCGTCTGCCTGACCCAGGTATGTTTGGTCAGTCCTTCACTTCTCACAGCTCGTGTCGCCCGTACCGTGTAACGTGTAACGTGACACGATGACCACAGGGCTTCACTAGTGCGCAGCTGACCTGTACTCGGTAACACCAGGCTGCCTGTCCTGATCGCCTGTCGTGAACTGTCCTTCGTTAACTCCTGTCTTGCAGGAGTTATATATTAGGTTAGTTAATTATTGGGTTCATGACACTCTCCTCCCCCCTCTTTTATGAAAGCGATAACCTTTCATTATGTGGATAGCTACACATAGTATGTGTTTACATTCTAAATTCATGTCATGACCCAATAATTGTTTCCCTTGATGGATTATAATATTATATCATTGCAAGGTGCTATCTGTTTGGCAATGATGCATGATGTATTCTTCATTCATTGTTGCCACCAGGCTACTCGCATCAAGCATAGTCCTCTGGTTGGATTGGTACTTTGTTTGACATCGGACTCAGCACAGACAGGAAGTTAACAACGATTGACGCTATCTTTCAAGCTACGTCCTTCCTCTCAACAAAAAACATGTTAGACGTCAAGTCATCACCCTGTATGATGACTTCAGGACCAGAATATTAACCCCTATGGCCAGATATTCTAATCCCGGTCCTATAAAATTTAGTAACCATAGTCCACCTCTAGTTGATCTAGCTTGGTAGTTTGTAGTCATTTGACCACTTTGAAAAACAAAACATATGCTTGTACCAATTTTGCCAATATCAGATTGCTTCCCTTATCTACAATCATAAATAATTATGTAAGGTAACTTTTAGATAATTTCCAAAAAAATAAAATAGTACATTTCTTGTTTGTCTAAGTGTCAAACGTTTGACCTCACTTTATTCAAAATAGTGTCATTTCTGGCATTATTGAACGATAGGTTCAATCGATGATCCTTAGATTACAATTATAGAAATCCTTTCTCTCAATCGCTTATATGCAAATTCACAAGTCATAAAATTCATTCACTCGCTCATTTACACTTAACTAATTATGTATAGTCTGCTATAATAACCATTTAGAAACAAATTAGGAAAAGAAACGAAACCAAATATATCGTGTTCACAAAAATTCGGAACACGCTGGACGAAAAAGAACATTTCGTTTGTACAAAATGTTGAAGTGAACTGTTCTGGGCAACGGTGTCGTTTAACTAACATAGTCCGTAAATTAATTAAAACGTTTGCTCATTTTGGTACAGTTATTACACAGTGTTGTTTAGTGGTGGTCTTTATTGATATTGATAAGTGTTGGAAGTTCAGTAAGTTATTGTAGTTGTGTAATATTGTTCGTTCTGCACTTAAATGTGAAAATATTTACAATAATTAATGTTCCAGTGCAATGTGAAAATATTTACATTCCATTTTGCATACACTTCACAATTTAAATGACAGTGATGTGCGTTTTACATGTATATTGTCAACACACGTTCAAATATGTTATTGAAAACTGGACGAGAAGTCCACGTTCTAATATATGGTTCGAAAACCGGACGAGATCTCTACTTTCGTCCCTCTATTATACATGCGGCTCAAAAACCGGACGTTCCCCCACGTTCGTTAATTTTGAAGGTAATAATTTCTTCTTAATTTCGTTCTTAATTTGGAAGGTAATATCCATTTCAGATTAATTTTAAATGGCAGATTATGAATATTTCCAAATATCTGGCCACCTTTATAACGACAGAAGAAGGTCAGCATGGCGGAAAGGAAAAGATCCCCGGCTCTTAAACTTCCGGTGCGCTAATGGGGGATAAGGGATTCAACTCCTACATCGGACAATTGGACTAAATTGTTTACTTTTCTTCCTCGACTTGGGAAAAAAAATCACAAGTTCCTCAGAAGTCGGAGTGGGTTCACCTGATGGCAAGGGACACTGGGAAAGCTAATCCACAAGTAGATATCAGTCCAGTTGACTAGAAGTAGTAACAACAGAAGCCATACAAGAAATTACAGAGAAACCGCAAGATGAAAACCAAGAGACCGAGCCTGAATCGCAAGCGAAAGAAAACAACCCAACCACGACGACCGAAACAGTCAGAGAGAAGCCAATATCCAGCCATACACCCGAAGAAAACCGAGATGAGCAGCCGGACGACGACAGAGAGGACGCCCCGATACTGCCACTATTTACCGAGGAGATAAAGAGGACACACGAACTCAGGTGCAAGGAATACAGAAGGCGCATAGAAGAAAAAGCAAAGAAGTACAAGAAAATCAAGGGGAAACCAATGCCATTCCGTGTCGCTGAACAACCAGATTTATACGAGGATGAAGGTCACCCATGGAAATACTATATAGATGAAGGAGAGATCGTCCCATTTCTGATCGCAGAGGAAAAATTCGAATGGCAACAGAAGCTCAAACTCGAAGAAGAAAAAGGCGCAAGGAGGAAAATGAAAACATCAATAAGCTCCTACAGAAAATACACAAAAAGGAGGGGGAAAAAAACAAAAAACAAATAAAAAGTTCTTTTAAGGACTGCAACCAGTCAAGCCAGGCTAGCCAGGAGCCTTAAGTAACAAAAGATACTACAAAAGGAGACGAGCACAAAGGATAGCCACCTACCAACCCCCCAGCTGACGTCACAGACACAAACAAACAGAATCAGTCCGGATCAGGACTTACTCGTAAGAGCGCACAAGACAAGAATTAGGGTGAATTAACCCACAAAAACCACGGACCTCAACAATAACTACACCTGAAAGATGGAGGTTTAATGAGGCCGAATTTGGAATTTTTGTTTTGAAAATTGGAATTGGAAGTAGTAAAAACAACTAATAGTATTAATGATCGAATCACTACAACACAAGTACAGGGTGTTTGTAAAGGCTCACTGCACTTTATATTATGTAAAAAAAAAAAAAATTGACAAACATTCTTTCTTCAGTTGATATTACCATTCTGTTTGGAGTGCAAAGAATTACTCCAGCAGACGACGGCCATTCGCTGCATATAGTTTGACGGTGAACGGTGGAGTACATTTTTTGATGACATCATGTACTTTATTTTTCAAATTTTTTCTACATGCAAAGTGTAGTGAGACTTTACAAACACCATATAGAATCGGTAAACTTTACAAGAACACGATCACAATTAACAAAACCGACGTTACGGCCAAAACCTTCGTCAGCACACAAAATACAAACACACAGCGATACAACTACATGACAAATTCTATATGAAAAAAAAATATATATATTTAAAAATTACTCGTCTGTTTCCTTGTTATGGACTTGCTACGTGTCTGATGGAAAGCTGCACATCTGATCGAATGTCGCACATCTGATCGAATGCCGCACATCTGATCGAATGTCGCGCGTATGGTGCTCTTAGCATTAATTACTACTAATAATATTAGCGCGTGAATGGACTACACTCGAGGTCAAAGCTGCCAAAAAACAACACACAGTAAAGAGGTGAAATGTGAAACCGGCCAAGACATGTTTGCTTGAAACACTCACTAGTTCAACTCAGTTTTCTGAAGGCAGCGTGGCCGAATTGATAAGAGCGCCCGTTGTTAAACATCCGGTGTGCTGATACCGAGGTAGCGGATTCAACCTCGATATCGGTCAATTGGATTAAAATGTTGACTTCTCGTCCTTGACGTAAATCACAAGTATCTCAGAAGTGGGAGTGGGTTCACCTGATGACGACGAACACTGGTAATAGGGAAAGCTAATACATACGTAAATATCAGTCCAGGGCACTAGAAGTAGTAGCAAGTTTATAGACTCCACTTGAGTCTAAGCGAGTGAACGCAAACAACAACAACAACAACAACAACAACAACAACAACAACAACAACAACAACAACAACAACAACAACAACAACAACAACAACAACAATTGTTCTTCTTCTGCTGCTATTTATCATCTTCCAATTGAGTATAGGCATCTAGTAGAAGGAACGGCACAAACAAAGTCATATTCTCCCATACTATCAGTAAAAGCTATACAAGAAAGAGCCTGAAATAGGCTAATGAAACTAGGACATTATATACAACAATAAGAAAGAGACAAACAGATTTTGTTGATCATGTGATTAGAAGAGAGGCGTTGGAGAACATCATGACAACTGGAGAGATCGAGAGGAAGAGAGGCAGAGGCAGACCAAGATAAATGATGCTGGATGGATCGCGGCGGTGGCATGGAGGAATATCAATAGCGGAATTGATCGAGAAAACTAAAATCCGAGACATGTGGAGAGTCATGAACGCCTACGCCAGCCGGGATGACTCTTGATGATTGTCAGCGTCTCACACGCACACAGGCATTCTAACTGTTTCTTACGCACTCAAGAAAACATCAGTCGTGCGTAAGGTAATTCTCACATTTTATTCAGGCGAACCTGATCATACTACAATGTGCACACAGGCGGTAAATTCACAACAAAATATATATCAATGCTGCCTTGCAAACGCGTATCTCACACAATCAAATATACAAGTCCTACACTCGCTGTCTACCAAACTGGCACTCTCGTAACGCTATACACTTGCTCTCGAAAACACAAGCATCCTTTTCCTGAACTGTCTGAGTCCCGTCTGGCGTTTCTCAGGCTGGTCGGCTGGACGCATGGTCCTGGACCCCATGCTGCTCGTGATCCCCGTGGGGTCCTAGTCGCCACGTCGTACTGCAGTCTGTCCGTGCTGGACTAGGCTATTCAGTGTACTGACGTCTAGTCTGTTCAGGGCAGTATCCCGTGAACTTATGTCCCCTCTTATCACTCGGTCCTGTCCTGCCGGTGTCATGTTTATGACACGTCTGTGTCCCCCCCCCCCCCCTAAGTTCTGTCTCCACTTTATCTACTGTCCTGTAGATGTCCTGTCTTATGACCACTCTGTGTCCTGACTTATGTCCTGTCTCTAATCTATCGACTATAGATGTTCTTACTTATGTCCTGTATGTCGTTATCTATGTAGTCCTGACTCTGTTCTGTCCCTTGTCCTCTCTATGTCCTGCACCCACATACCGCAACACCCTGACATATCAATAGCGGAATTGATCCAGAAAACTAAAGTCCGAGACATGTGGAGAGTCATGAACGCCTACGCCAGCCGGGATGACACTTGATGATAATGATGATAATAATGATGATGATGATGATGATGATGATGATGATGATGATGATGATGATGATGATGATGATGATGATGATGATGATGATGATGATGATGATGATGATGATGATGATGATGACAGAAGTAAAAACAGATCTGTACTTATGCTTCATGGAATACACAGTCACGTTTGAAAACTTGAAACACTGAGGAAATAATAAAATCACCATAACAATTAAACTTTGACGGTAAAGATCTGCAAAAAATAAAGGACATATTGGCAGCAAACATCAGCAATGAGAATCACTAACCTTTTAGGAACATTTCAGTGTATAAAGAAAAAGAAGGGCGTCAGACAACGTTGTGTAATGTCTCCTGATTTGTTCTCATTGTACATTGAATATATAATGCTTAGTAATTTTATTTAAAACATTTATAATTTAAACAAAAATTATAAATAATGCTTATAATAATTCATAATATGAATAAAGAAAATATGCCAGAAATCCTGGTTGGTGGACATACTCGTAATATAAACCCCATACATTATACTGATGACACCGTCGTGATAGCAACGAGTCAGACGAAACTACAGGAAATTATAAATGCAGCGGTTGTAGAAAGTTAAAACATGAGCCTTACTTTGAATAATACAAAGACGATATCAAAGAAACAAATCGTGCCTAAATATACAATTAAAGTAAATGCTGTTATTTTTGAGCAAGTGCAGACATGTAAATATCTTCTCACATGGATAATATCAGATGGAGAATACATTTCAGTGATAAAGAACAGAATAGGGCAAGCAGATTGCAGGAAAGATGTGCGGAAAGAGAGATAGAGGAAGACATCGAAAGAAGATTCTTGACATTCTTGTTTTATGGCACGGAAGGGAGTCAAAACACGTATTAATACACGCCGTTAGATCTCGCAATAAGGGGGAGAAGTATGGTCGTCCACTCTAGATGACAAGGCATTTGAAGATATTTGGGATATTTCGTCACAGACGCGAGCTGAAAATTGATGTTAAAAAAAAAAAAATTAAAAAAAAAATAAAACTAACCGTTTATTTGTTCATTTGATATTTGCAGATAGCAAATCACGAAGAGCCAGAGACAGACGCCCAATTTGCAGCCAATCACAGTAATGAAAACAATGTAACCAATCACGCTCTTGCTATTGAAGTGCTTTAGCGTCATTTCCGTTCAACGTAGAACAGTGGTTCTCAACCGGTGGGGAATCCCCCCCCCCCCCCCGGGGGAATTTTGGGGTTTACAGGGGGAGAATGAAGATTATTTCAAGATCGCGTTAATACAAGAACCGATTACTTGATCTTGTTTTTCCTTCATACTTTACGGTTCTGTACGTCTCACCATTCTAAAATTCATATTATAAAGTACTAGCTGACCCGGCCAGGCTTCGCCCAGTCCCTGGTGGGGAGCATCTCATTTAATTAATATAAGTAGTCATATAAGCTCCCGTTCCCGTTCCCGACTATCTATCTGTCTGTCTGTCTATCTGTCTGACTGTCTCTCTGACCCGGCCCGGCTTCGCCCAGACCCTTGCGGGGAGCGTCTCATTTAATTCATATTCGGCCCCTGCTCCCGTTCCCGTTTCCAAAAAAGACGACCCGGCCCGGCTTCGCAAAGTCCCTGGCGGGGAGCGTTTCATTTAATTCACATTCGGCCTCTGCTCCCGTTCCCGTTCAAAAAAAAAAAAAAAAGACGACCCGGCCCGAACTTACCAAGATATCACGAAAACGCAATAAATGCAGGGATGACCGTATAGATGTCGAAGATAAATAAACAAAATGTGTTAGAAAATTTTCATGTAGTTACAATAGATGCATTATTTATATGAAAACTTTGAAAATGCCTTAAAGATTCTATCATTATATATTATAACGCAGCAGAAGAAAAAGAAGGAGGAGGGGGAGGAGGAGGAGGGGGAGGAGAAGGGAGGAGGAGGGGAGGAGGAAGAGGGTGGAGGAGGGGGGAGGAGAGGAGGGGGAGGGGAGGAGGGGAGGAGGATGAGAGGAGGAGGAGGGGGAGGAGGAGGGGGAGTAGGAGAAGAGGAGGAGGGAGGAGGATGGGAGGAGGAGGTGGAATAGGAGGAGGAGGAATAGGGGGAGGAGGAGGAGGGGAGGGTAGGATGAGGAGGGAGGAGGGGGAGGAGCAGGAGGGGAGGAGCAGGAGGAGAATGTAAGGAGGGGAGGGGGAGGATTGGAGGAGGGGGAGGATTGGAGGAGGAGGGAGGAGGAGGTGGTGGAGGGGGAGGATGAGGGGGAGGAGGAGGAGGGGGCGGAGGAGGAGGAGGGGGCGGAGGAGGAGGAGGAGGAGAAGTGGGAGGAGGATGGGGAGGAGGAGGGGGAGGAGGAGGGTAGAAGAGGAGGAGGAGTGGAGGAGGAGGAGCGGAGGAGGAGGAGCGGAGGAGGAGGAAGAGGGGTGAGGAGGAGGGGGATGGGGAGGTGGAGGAGGAGGAGGATTATAACGTATATGCCTGTAGATAACTGTAGAGAAAAGGTCCACCTATTTGAGAAATATGCAACAATTTTATAAATATAGCAATGCTATTAGAAGTTATGTCCCCTCGCTATATATACATTATAATGTAAATTAAAATATTAAATAATATTAAGTAAATAACTGTTATTACACTAACAAACTATGACAGTTGGCAGCACGGGAATGAGAGGAAGACGTGTAGAAAATTTCATCTCAATCGGATGGACCGTTCGCGAACGCATAAAGGACATACATACAGACATTCTATTTTATATATACAGAAGTAGACCCACAAATCACGTTTTATGTGGACGTTTAGACTTGTTTTAGTATGTGCTTCCATTATTACGTATACTGTGTAGGGGCGGGAGCAGGAAATTTTTAGGTAGGAAATACGAAAAAAGGGGGGGGGGGAATGACGTTCTGAAAATATGGTGAAGGGGGGCACGGACCAAATTTTTAGATAAGAAATAAGAAAAGGGGGGGGAATGACGTTCTTAAAATATGGTGAAGGGGGGTACGGGCCAAAAAAGTTTGAGAACCACTGACGTAGAAGATCATACAGAATGTATCATCAAAACCTGAGTCAAGACACAGGCTGGGACTGTATGTATGCAACCGAATTGAATGTCTACACTTCCTTTTACTTACGGCGGACTATGAAATGTTATACTTATTCAAAATCGTTGCCAGTCGTAATCTGTTCAATTAAAGTAACGCCTTGATTAAACCATCTTTCAACTCATTCAGTACGGATGAGAAAACAATAAATGTGTGTACAGCTTTAGATGTCAACAAGACACCGAGGATGTGGTATTATGTGTAATTGTCTGTTAACTAAGTAAACATGACGAAAAGTGTGGTCAGTATTATGTCCATTTGAATTTGTCGAAGATCATGTTAATTGCATATGGCTATCACTATACATGCTCCATTTTCCTCCTTTAGATCACACACAGAGATCACGTCCTATAGTTCACACAAGGAGACGACATCCTGTAGACCTCACAAGGAGACGACATTATTTAGATCACACAAGTCGCCTCTTGGTACTAAAATATAAAGTCCAAGACTTGAAAATCTAAAGTCGATTAATGCATCAGCTTTTGTCTCATCTGGCTCGGCCTCGTCCCAGAATTACAAGCCGCTTGTCGTGAACATCGCGCAAAACACGAACTCCGTAACCTTAGCGATGACCCCCAGGAGCCTCCTACTATATTGCACTTGTAGTCTCAAAGACGCAGTCCGGGGAACGAATGCGCGACCTTCAGAGCGTGAATCAGACGACTAAACCACTTCGTCACAGAGATCCCCCATTATAAAATATGTAAATTATTTATCAGTTCACACCCAGCTGCAGTGCCTGTCACACAAAAGTCTCCCAGTGACAGATTCTCCTGTTGGGGTGTGAATTTTGACGCCTTCAAATATCTTTGGCCTTTGCATAATGAAGTGATGAGACCGATCCCTGTTCTCACCCCTATGTCTTCCCAGATTTTTCCATGAAAATGTTAAGAACAGTCTGGTGTCTATTTCTCTATACTGGATGACCCCCGAGTCATATTGATTAGAAAATATAATCCTGCTATTTCGGAATTGTCTTGGCTGGCAAGAATACTACCTACTATGTCACGCAATATGCGTCACATAACTACCAATACATCTGTCATTTTTATATAGTTTAAAAACAACAACAACAACAACAAATAATCAAGATCGATTCGTTTTGTTACACAAGTTTGAAAATCGATTAAGGTCGAATTCGTTGTGTTACAAACTTTGGTAGTCAACCATTGTCGAATTTGCCGTGTTAATCTTTGAAAGTCGACCATGTTTGAATTCATCGACTTGGATTTAAAAAATAAAATAAAGACGAATTTGTTGTATTGTAGTCTTTGAAATTAGATTTAGGTTGAATTCGTAGTGGTGACGTGCAGAAAAATTCACCCAGGATATATACTGCAATGAAACTTGCATAAAAGAGCAGACACCGTTGACGAAGCCAGACTAGGAAGCTGCATATCCAGCTTAGGAGATGTACAACCTGACGAAGCGGGCTTCAGCAAACTTGATATATTTCTTGACTCTCAAAGCTTATTTTCTCCAATCAGGATGGTTATGTATCCGCTTCCTCTTGTTATATCGCTCATCTTCAAATGGAGTCGACGCTCTGAACCAACTCATGCCAAGCTCTTTGCAGACTTCCTGGTAATTATCAATAATTACAAACGTATTGTGTGGCGCTCGTCGAAGTATGGGAAAGAATTAGAGACTAGAGGACAAACTAGCTTCCTCTTGTTATATCGCTCATCTTCAAATGGAGTCGACGCTCTGAACCAACTCATGCCAAGCTCTTTGCAGACTTCCTGGTAATTATCAATAATTACAAACGTATTGTGTGGCGCTCGTCGAAGTATGGGAAAGAATTAGAGACTAGAGGACAAACTAGACACATAAACATTGAAAGCTATTGTTACCGACCTGGATTCAAACCTCTGACTTCCAAATGACGACAGCGTCTCGCTGCAGGAACTAGTGTACTCCGACGCATGACCAACTAGAGACACCTCAATAGTTCCTCCTTGGTCACCCGATACGTGGGTTGTTATACCGCTGAGCTGACATCTCCTTACTGCAGAAACATGATATTTATTTTAGTTCACGCGCTTTCAAAATGTTCATGTGAGAATCCAAAGCTTATAGTCCTTTTGTTAATAACCCTATATTTGACCCAGTGTACAGAATAATACCCCGCTTTTGCATTTGAAATCAGTCTGATCTTAAACATTTCTTTTAAACTTATCTAGACTGAACAACACTTCTTTGCGTGACATATTTCTATAACATCTACATTTTAGTACCTCACACATCCATAATTTCCGGTCCCCAACATGACGGATAGGCATTTGAACAGTTAAGGCATCTGGAGTGTTTATGCTTGTGGCTACGGTTTGCATTCGCATTTTCCTTATATTGGACTGGTATTGTAAGGTTCTGTGGCCATGCTACTGAGTTAGTGCGTGCCGCAACACTGTGAGCTGTGAATTTTGTGTGGAATGTTTTTACTTCTGTCCGCGGTTGTTTGTAGCGTGAACTGCATGTTCGGAATGATGGTGGCCGGCCGGTCGTTGGACTAACTGGATTGCCTTATGCAGTAATGTGTAGCTGCTGGTTTTCTAGTGACTGCCGCTTCCATCGACGATGAACTGTATTTTTTGTGGAGGCCTTTAGTGTTGGCATACTGGCGGCTACATTATACACAGTGTATCTATGCGGGCTGTTGGTTTATTGAGATTCCTGTCTGTTCCACTTTTCACATAGGGTATTGTGAAGTATTTTATGCGATTTTTCACTGGCACAGGAGTGGAGCATAATGGGTAAGGTTGCCATGAAGTTGGAACCGCGACTAATGACTAATGACTAATGGCCTCACATAATAAACAACAAATCGACCAATAATTTACTTTCTCACATATATCATGCAGTTACTCACTCATTTGTATCATCAAATGTTTTTAAAGACATACGTACAGTGCTATATACGTCTCTCTTTTCAATTCAAGATTTTCTCAAAAATTCTAAGGAAGATAAAAGAAGAAGAAAAATCAACATCATTGTTCTCATCATAACAGAATTTAGTTCCATCACTATAATTATAATAATTAGCTTTAAAATAATTATTATGGTAAAATTATTGATTTTATCTGTAACAACTAAATGTTGACATAAATACTTTATAAATAATTATAATATATTTCTACATAGACAAAGCACTTTTAAACTTTCCACGGAACACTCTAATTCCTTTTACGTATTCACAATTATGTGTGCGAATCAATACATTTGTATGCATTTCTCGCTTCAAAAGTTTGGCAGGTGCAACATGACGACTTAAAAGGTTTCACCAAATCTAGTTTTATCCACATGTTTTTGAAAATCTGACCACCCTCTTCAGTCAGCAACAACAGTTAACATATTTAACGTTGCTTTAATTATACATCATTCTCATCTCATATTGTTCTTCTTGTACCAGCAGTATCGAGGTGAAGTATAAATAGCGGGAGAATGCCCGTTCATGGGCTTTATATTATACATCATTGACAGTATCTTTTATTTTTTTAAATCTTTGACGGTGCTTAGCATTTTCTGGAAATATTTAACAATTCATTGACAAAACCAAAACTGCCCACTGGCAGGCAGTGGTAGCAGTCTCTATGTTGCGACGCCCTGATCCCTTCCAAAACATCACGTGAAAAAAACGTTAATTAGAGATTACAGTTGCCAAGAAGTGCTGCTAAACTATGTACCAAACAAATGTGACATTCTCTACCTCAGTAATGTAAACGGAGTATCGTCCCTATCAGTGTCTTAATTATTTTTAATGTCTTTTAATGACAACACATCTATTACTCATACAACTCTCTGCGATAGAGAATTCTACATTCCATAATTCATAAATGTAAATACTCTGTCAAACATGTAATTTGAACGTCAGTATCTCTGTGCTCACGAAATCCAATGTGCTCAGCATCTATCTTCTAATATCTGCTGTGTCTCTGGAATAGATGTCTTCTTTTGATTGCCAGTTGGCAAAAAGAAAACGTTTTCATTCATCGTAATCATGGCAAATATTAGTTATCTCATCTTAAACCATGGTTGTCGTAACGATTTAGCATCCTTGCTAACTGACAACAATTCTGTGGCTTTCAGTTAAATGTTCTCTTAAATAAGCTATCGTGTGTCAGTTTAGTTTAGTTTAGTCGACGGATCAACATCATGGCTCACGGGTGTAACCCACAAATGCTCCGTTCTTCTCCTAACTCAAGCCTGAGTCCGGAAAAACTCAGCTCAGTGCACGAACTCCGCACTCAGAGCACCGGCGAGGATCCTGAAATACTTTGGATAGATTTTTAACTCAAAATTTTGCCCGGGGAGCGCCGTCAGGCTACTCTTTTTCGATTTCCAACTACCAAGGGATTTTTTACGTGCGCAACAATACACACGGGTGTCCGATCTCACTACCCAGAGACCAGGGGAAATTTGTATTACTAGAAGTCCACATGAAAAAATCCCGGTCCTCACCGGGGGTTGAAGGCGGACACCATACCTCGAGACCACTCAACCCCCATCGTGTGTCATTTGGTGATAACCATTTTATCGCAATCTATGTGTTCTCCACTACATTGTCCTATTTGTTTCATTAGACACGCCGAATGTTGTTTTCTTTTATTGTATTTGCATTATCTTCTCCTGATAACAATTTGCAACATATAGATTATATGGCTTAAATAACACTATTAACGTTTATTTTATCTAATCAAGAGGAACAAGATGAGATGAGATTTGAGTCAGAAATAGTTTCGTACCCTATAACTTTATTACACTTACAATTTAAAAGTCCGTTGTTACTATTACTTAGCTTAGTCTTCTTGAAGCTTTTGTGTCTCTTTTTTCTGCATCATGATAGTACATTTGTTTCTTAATAATATTTTTAATTAGGAATATATATCTACAGACTGCCTCGTTTAATTTTTTTTTGCATAGACCTCATGTTGTTATGATTTTCTACAATTATCTCTATAATACTTTTAGAAGACTTGACCACTGCCTCCCTTGAATTATTCATCAGTCGTCTGTCAGTCTCTTTTCTCACAATGGCGAGAAGACACTTCTTTTGTCGACTCTGCGATCTGTAAAAGTATTTTCAACCACTACCATTGTTTTCATATGCGATGGATGCCTCTTTCACAGCTTAGTCACTGCGTATAACGTTTATTTCTGCTTCTGCAAAGTATGTTGCTATCGTCACAGCTTTAATGCAGCGTGTTTCTGTTAGTGATTTACCACGATATGTTTTTCTCACGTCTTCAACACAGTTTTGTTTTTCTTAATTTTGCTTGACACCGGTTTTTATGATTATAATATTTTCTGATAATATATTAATTCTGGTCTTGGCACCAAAAGAACCTAAAGACAGGCAACTATTGCAGTCTCTATTACACAACGCCACGGTTCTCACATTTGCATATGCAGGTGTCAGATTTTAAAGAATAAAGCAGTGGAGTGAAAAGGGCGTGCGTAGTTAACGACAATAACAACAACAACAATCTCTCGTTTCCTTGATTTCCTGTCATTCGTCTTCCCTGCAGTATTCACGCACAGTATAAATGTTGGTCAACACGCCAGAAGATTTGATATCACTTCGGTTAGTTATAGCTGGAAACATGCCGCTGTTGATCTAATGAGGTATTCTCGCTAACATAGCAGATTAAGTGGTATTGTGAATAAAGTGTGCATTCGCGTATTTACTTAATCGACGTCTGTTCTCTAGTCTTAATTGTAATTGTCTTCGCAGGTGACGTCCACTCATCATCATCAAATGCCTTGCTGGCTGGAGTGGGTGATCATGCCTTTCCACAAAATACGACCTCCGACGTTATAGATCAATTCTTGTGTTTACTCCCTTCCGTGCCATGATACAAGACTGTCAAGAATCTTCTCACGCTGTCTTCCTATATCTCTCTTTCCGCAAATCTTTCCGGTTGTCACAACATGCTCCAGTTTTTGTCCTCTCATAACGTCGCCAAAAAGCGATGACTGCCTCTTTCTGTTGTTTGTGATAAGTTGTCTTTGTGACTTGGTTTACCTTAAAATGTCCAGATAGCTCATTTTGGCTGATTAATTAATTTTCAGAATTTTTCTATAAAACTACATCTTCAAGTCTTCCATGGTATTTTTCGCCTGTGTACTAATCAGGATTCGCAGCTGTATGTTAAAACTGGTTCAATGTAATATGCAACTAACTTTCAAGGACAGTGACTTATTGCACGAAACGTTCTTCATTCGATATAATGCAGTGTTTGCTTGTCCTATTCATTATCTCAGCGATGCATCTTCCATCTGATGTTATCAATGTGACTAGATATCCACATGTCTGCACTTGCCTCAAAATAACGTCCTGTACTTTAATTGCCCATTTAGGCACAATCTGTTTCTTTGATATCACCACGACTTCTGTTTGTTTATTATTCAAATTAATTCCCATTTTTTCACTTTCTATTCACAGTGATATACAATTATTATTATTATTATTATTTTTTAATCATAGTCGTTATAATACGAGTTAGTTAGTTACTTAGTTAGTTAGTTAGTTAGTTAGTTAGTTAGTCGCGGTTCCAACTTCACAGCAACGGGTCGTCCCCATTATGCTCTGTTCCTGTGCCAGTGAATATCACACAAAATGCCCCCCACTGCCCAATGTGAAAAGTGGAAAAGACAGGAATCTCGACAAACAACAGCCCGCACAGATACACTGTGCATAATGGCGCCGCCAGAATGTCAACACACCAGTCCCTCACGAAACACCCAGTTCATCTCTGATGGAATCGGCAGTCATTTTCCCATCTGGATCTTTCCTAGATGTTCACCCACACAGTCCACGAAAATACAGTTCATCGTCGATGGTTGTGGCAGTCAACCAGAAGCCCAGCAACCACGCATTTCTGCATAAGGCAAAAACCAGTCAACTCTGCGACATAGCCAGCTGCCATTGCTCCGAACATGCAGTCACGTTCCAAAACACCTTGGGCAGATTCAAAAGCATTTCACACGAAACTCACAGCTCACAGTGTCGCGCCACGGACTCACTCAGTAGCAGGGCGACGGAACCATAGCCTCCTTAGTCGCCTCTTACGACATGCATGGTAGGCAACAGTGTTACTATTCTTTGCTTCCGTTATGGTCCCCGGCAACACACGGGAGTATAATACGAATAACCATCCGATTATGTTCTCCTTCTAATAAGAATTTCAGACTCTAAGAGTTCTCATCTTAGAACAATCTTCGTCCTCCTTTACTGTCTGACGAGTGTGTTTGCATATCTACGAGTTGGTATCTGTATAATTCAAAAACGAGACTTTCATAGTTAGTTCAGACATTTCCGAAAAGGTCCTGAGAATACCCCAACTTTAGAGTCTCTTTGTTAATAAATACGTTCTATATGATCAAGGGTACCTAAATAATAC
Organism: Cepaea hortensis; assembly: GCA_963921405.1. NCBI lineage: Eukaryota > Metazoa > Mollusca > Gastropoda > Stylommatophora > Helicidae > Cepaea > Cepaea hortensis. Next base: position 18,214,421 of record OY992896.1, read on the forward strand.
CACTTTACACGCTTAATTTCGTTTGACCACTAAACAGTACTTCTAGACGTTTCTGTATTGAAAAGCACTACTCTGTCTTACATATTTCTCATACCACTGAGTGATATTTATGCTTTAATATCTATGACCAAGTCAACTAAATCGTGTGGTGTTAATCTCTGCACTAATCTGGAAACGTCTCTCATTTAATTGATATCAAACTGTATTGGTTGTTACATTTCCGTTTGATCTATCAGTAGTGATTTGGGGAATGGGGGAATTAGGGGGGGGGGGGGGGGAAGGGAACAGAAACTTGTTTCATGGAAGACACAACTTGTTTTCTAAACATACTAGGGGGTTTAAAATGAAAACCTTTGTTGTTGTTGTTGTTGTTGTTGTTGTTGTTGTTGTTGTTGTTGTTGTTGTTGTTGTTGTTGTTGTTGTTGTTGTGTGAATATATTCTGAAAATGTAAAGAGTAAATGTATCAGTTTTAGATGTAGTCACCACTACGATCAATGAAAGTCCTCTATAGCCAGATAAGACTGAAAGGGATTATTATTATTATTATTATTATTATTATTATTATTATTATTATTATTATTATTATTATTTTTATTATTATTATTATTATTATTATGCAGATAGGTCTGTCGGGTCTAAGATATGTCTGAACTACCGTGTGACAGTAGACGTTAATGTCTGCTTTGTGTTGGCGCCGAATATTTGGCGGCGCTCACTTAACCCGACACACCACATTGTAACAGCGGCTTCGGGCGAAGTAACGAATTTGGGAGGGTACACTGAAAAAAAAAAAAAAAACCTGTCATTTACTGCCAATATAGTACCTTGCGATGTATGGCAGAGGGGTCTTTGAGCCCGAGTGGAATTAAGGCCGCCAGGCTAGTGCAGTCACCGCGAACTGTGCAGGTTAGGATTTTCTTTTTGCCCCCGACAGAAAAAAATCCCACACCTTACCGAGGCATCGAACCCGGGTCTCCCGAAGGAGAGTCCGGCGTTCTAGCCACTCGGCCAGCCGCTCCACTTACCCTAATACAAGGATATGCTACCTAAAGACTAAATGTCATGGCAAGACACACTAGGTCCTAAGCCTTGATTGGCAACTGGTCTACAATTCCACAGGAAGACAGAGCATTGCTTTGCTGATCCGGCAGCTACTGCAGTTTGTCGTGTTCCGGACGTATTGGCATTACCTTCCCTGTGGAGTAAAATATGCAGGCTTGTCATAATCTCCCATTGCTATGCCGCGACATCGTTACGCCCGCCAGGCGAACACCAGTTACATATTCACCGGTTTCGCTGACGAGAGAGAGTTACCGTCAAGGGTCAAGCCAGTACAAGCGTGACGCATGCAATTCTCGCTGCGCTCGAATCCACAGGGCAAGCACTGTGAGCGGAAAACGCCAGACACGGCTAGGGGATCGGACGAGACTGACGTGTATGAAAGCGGCTCCTTTGTTTCTGTGCCTGAATGTCGATTGCTCGTATCTCTTGTGAGAAGATGAAAGACTGCATAGCTGTGGGTTTGAGTTTGTGAGTGCATTGATGTATTGTGTATAGAGTGTGATATTCACCTTGTGATGGTCACATGTCGAATTAGATTGTGTTGCATGTGAAGTGTAAATAAACCCATCAAAACTTAGTGTTACCGTGTGTCCCGTCAAATCATTCTGTACTTGTGTATGTTTCACATATGTTAGGTCCAGCGAGCCAGATTCATTAGATTGTAAGACCTTGACATGTGTGAACGTGGGCGCTCGTCCTCATTGAACATACTAACGTAAATTACATAGATTTGAATGTGTTAACGTGGAAAAACATCAGTGATTGTGTAATATAAGTGTAAGTGATGTACCATCATAGTTGTTGAACAGTTAAACATGGCTAACTTGTCTTCGTGAAAGTAGTGGTGTACAGGAAAAAGCGTGTGGAAGCAGAAAGTTCGGGAAAGAAAGCAACTTGTGAAAATTGTTGAACGACGACATTAGACCAACAATAACACTCAACGCCATACAAACCTAACCAAAACTTAACCGACAAGCATACACATCACACAGACATAGATTCTAATTTATTTCCTTCCAAAAGTAACCAGGTTTTCTGTGCCATCTGAAACGGTTACCTGTAGAGGTCATTTGCCGTTGCAGTAGCGACCCTACAAGTTCCTGACCCGGGTTTTCACCATTCTTCAGTGTATCCAGAGTACTTGAGTATTATCTTTTTATATACTTTTGGATGCAAATTTGGGCACACGCTGTAAGTGTAAAAATATTGTAAAAACTGTTCACATTACTAACACTGTATAACAAAATTGCGTGTGTGTGAATTCATTGTCATTGAAACATTCCATCATGTCTTCTCTAAACGACTTCATTGAGATGGGTTTAAAACTAAAGTTAACTGGCGATGAGTTGACAAAATGGAGTGAGACAAAATATTCAGAACACCTCCTAGCACAGGAAAAGGCTAGAGAACGCGAAGACAGAGCGGCTGAAAGAGCTGCTAAACAAGCAGACATAGATGCCGAAACGAAGAAAGCAGAAATAAATGCTGAATTGAAAAAAGCAGAAATCTCAGCTCAAAGCAAACGAGAAGAGCTTGAACTCCAACTGAAAATCAAACAGCTTGAAGCTGAAACAGCTGTTGAAAAAGAATCTCGTAAATCTGAAAGACTGGAAAAAGAAAACCAGTACAAAAAGTACCAAGGTATTGTCAGAAATTATACCTCGGGGGACTGCATAGCAGCCTTCACCCAGAACTTTGAGACTTTAATGGACCACTACCAGATCCCAGTATCTGAGTGGAACATCATTTATATGAGAAGTTTGTCAGGGGAACCTTTAAAAGTTATAGAGACTATCCCTAAAGATCTCAGAAAAGATTACCATTACATAAAGTCAAAAATTATGTCACACTTCCTGTTAGATGAAGCAGGCTACAGAGAACAGTTCAGTAAATTAACTCCAAAACCTACTCAAACGTTCTCTGACTACATCTCTATAGTTCAGGATATATTCAGTAAATGGCTTTCAGCAGCCAAAGTTAATAATGACTTTAACAAATTGAAAGATCTCATCCTCAGGGATAAAATCATCACATCCCTTCCACCATCATTTTCAAAATTTCTACAAGAGAATGAGTGTATGAATGTAGAGCAGATCGAGAAACGTGGGTCGGCGTATTTTACAGCCAATAAACATTGTTTTGCTAGTGGAGCAACTGACATAAATTTCGTAGCAGCTGCTAGCTATGATAAATCAAAATCAGATACATACAATAGGCAAAAGACATTTAAGCCTACTACTGAGAAATGTAGGTTTTGCCAATTTCCTCACCACCGGAATGAGATGTGCGACAAGAACCCTGCATATCTAACATACTTGCAAAACTATGTAAATAACCAAGATAAAGAGCGAAGAAGCTTCAAACGGCTAACCAAATGCTTCCTTTGTAAAGCTTATGGCCACTGGCGTCATGCTTGTAAAGGGAAACAGATGACCAGGAAGGCGAATGCCGCCTTGTTTGATAGCTCTTCATCAGATGAAGAACATCTTGAAAATCATCCTGTGAACTCAGTACAGGCCATAGATATATTTAATCCACAAAAATGTACCATCTGTAATCAGTTCCATGAAGATGGTCTATTAACATGCGGCCACTCGATACCTATTGCCAATTAGGAAGCTAATTTGGTAATAGATTCCAAAGGCAGAATTAACATCCACCATGGGTATGTGAATGGCAAGCCTGCTACAGTCTTACGAGATAGCAGAAGCACTCTTATAGGTCTTAAAAGAGATTTCATAATGCCTACAGACTATACAGGCAGGCACGTAACATGCAGAACATTCTCGGGTAATATCGAGAAGTATCCATTGGCATGGGCATACATTGAGACTCCATTCCTCACTGGGAAGGTCAAATGCGCAGCATTAACCAATCATTGGGAACCTTCCAGAAGTGAATGAGATGCCTCATAACATCATAACATCTGTATGTATTGATGATAATGTAACATCATCTCCATCTAATGTCATCATGGAAAGTTTGGTACCATCAAATAATTGTATGCTAGCTAATGCAGCACTATCATCATATAAAATCATTGATCCAATTGTTTCACCACCACATGAAATCATTGATCCAATTGTTTCACCACCACATGAAATCATTGACCCAATTATTTCACCATCATCTCATATCACTGAAAGTGTGAACGCAGTAACTAGATCTGCTGCTAGAGTGCAATAACAAATTGATCAAACTGAGGCGATAGAAATGCTAAGCCAAGTATTACTACCTTCGAAAACCATGAAGGAAAATTTTGTAACATCCCAAAAGGCTGATCCTTCATTATATAAGTATTTTAATCTGATAGGCGAGAAGCCAAGGTTAACTAAGAATGCAAGATGGCATTTTGCTCTCAAAAATTGCATCCTCACTAGGTACTATACCAGAGGTGACACCACCACAGAGCAAACTGTTTTGCCACTAGAATACCGTAAGCAAGCCTTACATCTTGCCCATGATATACCTCTTGCAGGGCATATGGCGTATTCAAAGACCAGATCTAGATTGTTGACACAGTTTTATTGGCCAAAATTCTGTAATGACATTAAACAATATTGCAGAAGTTGTGACATCTGTCAGAAACTAGTGAAAAAGGGGAAACACCCACAGGCTGAATTACAGGTTACAGATTTAGCCGGTAGACCCTTTGAGAAAATATCTGTTGACATCGTAGGTCCTCTAAATCATGTAACATCTAGAGGAAATAGATTTATAGTTACAATTATTGATCTATGTAGCCGCTGGCCTGAAGCTATTCCTCTCAAGAACATAACTGCCAATGATATAATGGAAGTCTTTTTCCATGTATTTTCAAGGATAGGTTTTCCTGATACTATCCTATCCGACCGTGGAAGTCAATTTATCGCTGCATCCACTCAAACTTTCACCAAAATGTTAGGTGTGAAACAATGTTTCAACTCACCGTACCATCCTCACTCGACCGGAGTAATAGAAAAGTTTAACGGGGATCTAAAGCATATGCTTTCCAAAGTCACCCAGAATATCCCGAAAATTGGGACATCTATTTGCCTGCCATACTATTCGCATATCGCGAGGTCCCTCAGTCAAGCACTGGGTTCTCTCCATTCGAACTTATCTATGGGGCCAAACCACGCGGCCCATTAAGTATATACCATTCCATGTTAACTGAATCTACTCCTGTACTTAAACCCATATCATCATACGTATATGTAATATCATTGCGTGAAAGGATAATTAAATCTTGTATTATCGCAAAAGAAGCACTGAAACAATCTGGTGCGATGTATAGACAATATGCAAACAAAGGAAACAGGACGATAACACTGACACCTGGACAGGACGTACTACTGCTCCTACCTAGTGACCGACAATTACTGACCGATTCTTGGCAAGGACCATTTAAGGTACTAAGACAGATTTCACCGGTTGACTGTGAAATTCAAGTTAAAGACAAACACAAAATATTCCACATCAATATGCTAAGACCATACTACAACAGGGACAACGAACAAGACGATACAGCAGCCAGTACAACAATAATCGACCATGAAGGCGACAAAGAAAGCGACGAAATACCAACACCAGCACTAAACACGACGAACTGCTTACAAGACATTAAGATAAACCCCCAGTTAACTCAAGCAGACACCGACATCTGCAAACAACTCATACAGGTCTACAGTACCATCTTCTCCAACAACCTAGGACAAACAGAACTGGTACAACACCACATTACTCTGACTTCCAACACACCAATAAAATGCAGACCCTACACAATTCCATTACATTACAAAGAAAAACTGCATCAGGAAATCATTGACTTAGAAAAGAACAACATCATTAGACGATCGCATTCACACTTCTCTTCTCCAATAGTCATTATACGCAAAAAGGACGACACAATAAGACTCTGCATAGACTATAGGAAATTAAATAAAATTACACAGTTGGATTTAGAACCAATGACCAACTGCGAGGAACTGCTAACAGAGCTGACAGACTCTAGGTACTTTACGAAACTGGACATGACAAAAGGTTACTGGCAGATAACGGTTGACGAACAGAGCAGACATCTGACAGCCTTTGCCACACCTTGGGGATTGTACTAATGGTGCAAATTACCATTTGTGCTTGTTAATGCACCTGCAACATTCGTACGCATGACAAGACTATTACTTACGGACATAAAGAATATCATCTCGTACATGGACGACATATGTGTACACACAACGACAATGACAGAGGACATAACGACATTACAGCAGACGTTTGAACGGATCAGACAGCACGGACTTACTATTAAACCTGCCAAAGTTGACATAGCCTACCAAGAAATCTCCTTCTTGGGGTATAAAATCTCCAATGGCTTTGTCACGACTGACGACAACATCGTGTCAAAAATTCTAAAACTATCACTGCCGACTACGAAGAAACAAGTCAGAAGTGTATTAGGACTTCTCAATTATTACAGGCAGTTCATACCAGATTTTGCTGAACTGACTGAAAGTTTTACTAACATACTAAAAAAAGAACACCTAACCAAATTTGTAAACAACGAATGCCTAAAATTTGCATTCCAGAAAGTATTGTCCTATTTTTCTGAGAATAGTTAAAAGAATCCCATTCTCAAATTGCCAAATTTGCATATTCCTTTCAGATTGCGCACAGATGCGAGCTCCGTGGCGATTGGGGCGGTACTATTACAGGAGCATGGCATTTACAGGCATTTTGCATCCTGTATATTACCTATCCAGAAAATTGAAACCAAGAGAACGCACTTGGTCGACCCCACAGAAGGAAGCCCTCGCTTTAGTGTTTGCAATAACGAGATTGTCTAGATTCCTCCTTGGTAGGCATTTTTTTTAGTAGAATCTGACAACAGTCCATTGACATTTATTACATCTGGAGTGCCAACTAACCATATGATAGCTCGATGGTCACGTTTGCTTCAAGACTACAGCTTTGAAGTGAGACAAATCCCTGATAGATCGAATACACTGGCTGATCTTTTGTCGCGTTGTCCCAATGGTACCCAATAGCCACATATGTCTGAGTGCAGTGTGTCAAAACACTCAGACCAGTACAGCCATTAATGAAGTTTTTTTTTCCAGAAAAGCTGTGAGTGTCAACTACATCATTGTGATAGGGATCATTTCCCACTGTAAATATTACTAGTGTTTCTAAAATAAGTTGACAATTGTGTTGTATAAGTGCATAGTATGTGTTAGAAAGTGAACAGTATTAATTATAAAGATGATAAACTAAGAACAGTGCCACATGCCAGTGTCGTAACTTACCTCAAGTGAAGAAGAACAATTTAAGTTATCCGTGGTACCTGCAAACTGGAGTTATCCAGCAATATTTTATCCCGTGTGAATTGAACGATTGATTGAAATAAACAGTGACAGTTACTCCACTGCATAAGATCGTAATCCAGAAGTCCAACGAAACATCGAAAACACCAGCGAATAGCACAACGTTACATTCCGAGTATTCCAACATCATTACGGAACAAGTGTGTAAAAAAAAAAAAACATAGCTTACATCAGCTGTTCGTGTGTACTTCCGGAAAGTTAGAAATTTAAACAAAAATCTAGCAGACTATGAACAAAACCTTAAAAATTAATGACGCTTGTAAAATATTGGTGAAACACGAATTTGAAATACATAAATTGTGTATTAATATTTTTGGAAGTATCTGAGAAGGTGAAAGAATCTGAGAATCATATCTTGATTAACTAATTCACAGTAGCAAAATTTTTTCACTATTGTAAAGAAGTATCAAGCTATGACGCTGAGAAATATATTAATAATTGTAATTTATTAGGTTTAACATCTGTTTAAATTATTTCCCTTTCATTTAATTGGTGTCACAGATTACACCAAAGGGCGGTAAATTGAAATAGATAGTAAGGTGTAATTTATAAAAATAGCCATTGTGTTGCCAGACTGTCGACACTCCAAGAGTGCATCAGCTGGGCATGGAAAAGATTGCCAAAGTTGTAGACCAACATGAGAGCTTCCTACCAAATTTGGTTGGAACTCTACAGTTGAATTCGTCTCACATTAAGACGTTTTACGGTCTAACCTGATGTCTAAGGACATATTATACGTTTTTTTTATTGTTGGTTGTGAGGTAGTTGCATGAATTGCTGGTGCTACCGGTCTGACTGGGTCAAAATTGCAACAGAAGTGATCATCCATCGAGAGGATGATACTTGGCAAGTGTTGAAGTTTGAATACCGCATGACTTAATATGTATAATTTACAATACGTATCTATTTCTATTAAACCTAGGCCATGGTATATGACAACCAATGGGAAGATTCTGACTTGGTTAAAAATAGTAACCCTGAATTTACAGAGAGTACACATGAAAGATAGAATATTTCATGAATGAAGCGCGGGGAGGGTGTCATAATCTCCCATTGCTATGCCGCGACATCGTTACGGCCGCCAGGCGAACACCAGTTACATATTCACCGGTTTCGCTGACGAGAGAGAGTGACCGTCAAGGGTCAAGCCAGTACAAGCGTGACGCATGCAATTCTCGCTGCGTTCGAATCCACAGGGCAAGCACTGTGAGCGGAAAACGCCAAACACGGCTAGGGGATCGGACGAGACTGACGTGTATGAAAGCGGCTCCTGTGTTTCTGTGCCTGAATGTCGATTGCTCGTATCTCTTGTGAGAAGATGAAAGACTGCATAGCTGTGGGTTTGAGTTTGTGAGTGCATTGATGTATTGTGTATAGAGTGTGATATTCACCTTGTGATGGTCACATGTCGAATTAGATTGTGTTGCATGTGAAGTGTAAATAAACCCATCAAAACTTAGTGTTACCGTGTGTCCCGTCAAATCATTCTGTACTTGTGTATGTCTCGCATATGTTAGGTCCAGCGAGCCAGATTCATTAGATTGTAAGACCCTGACATATGTGGGCTGATAGATGGATCATACTGCATGGGCAACGTATACTCTCTATAATTCAGTCCAGAGATATAACCACATCCCTGGTTCCCGATATGGGTTGTACAAGGGTAAGTCAATAAGTAAATCACAAATGGCTAAACCACGTTTTTACTTCACATTCAAATTCGGTGTCACTCGCGAAATGTCTCCCGCCAAGGTGGGTTTTCAGTGGACTTAGCCTCTAGCGATTTCCCGTAAAACGGTGCATAGCTGGGTAGAAAAAAATTACGAGGGCGACTCAGTAAGTCACACAGTTCTGTGGGATGACAGTTAATTGTAAACGAAGCACGCAGTTCTATGCAGCCGGTTTGGGAGGACTGATAAAACGATGGGATAGATAAGTGCATCAATGTTGGTGGAAATTATGTTGAGAAATAAAGGGACAATGTATGTATAAAAATAAACTAGTTTCAAGTTATTATCATAGTTAGTTATTTTTCTACAGCCATTTGTGACTTACTTATTTACTTACGCTCATAGTTATAATGCCTTTTTTTCTATGAAGTACAATAAAAAACAAACTGTCATTTATCTAGACGGTACAGTGCCAATATGTACATAGACGATCGGAGTGTTGTGGTCGCCTATATCTGCCCCAAGCAGACACCAACAGAAGAGAATGAGCGAGCCATGTTTCTGCACTACAGAACACTATCACTCATCTTGAAAACAATATAAAATAACACAAAGTAATGCAGCTTTACAGAACATAATTGCGGAAAACATGGGAACGACTAGCCTTCGTCAGTAAACAAGTACATACACAACTCACAACATATATCCACTGGGAAGACACTACAGTGGCAACATTAGGACATAAGAATGAGAAGAATGGAATATGATAACAAATGAGGATAATGAAAAGAAACTGGAATTGTAAACAAAATACGTTAATGATCTCAGAATTGCATGTTGTGATACTCTGTGATACAGTATCATAACTTGCGATACTGAGATAAGTTGCTGGCGTTTTCATTTTCTTGTCATTGTTCTCACTTTTTCATATTCCATTCTTCCCACCCTGTTCTTATGCCTTAATGTGGGCATTTTAGTGCCTTCCCCATGTTTACAAATCTGTTTTATGTATGTATTTGTTTTGAGAAGAGAGGCAATAGAGAACACTGCAGAGGCAGACCAAGAGAAATGATGCTGGATGGATTTAGACGGTGGCATGGATGAATATCATCAGCAGGCTTGATCCAGAACACCACAGACCGAGATCTGTGGAGAGCCATCAACGCCTGTCACCAACTGGCTGGGGTTAGATCCCAGATGGGCAACCACTCAGCCAACATCATTTTCTTCTACTGGTGTTTAGTTCTGGATGCAGTTTAAGATCCCCTAACTCTGTTAGAAGGGACTAATTACCACCCCAGATCCCAGAGAGAAAACATGGAACTAGTGTCTTTTATGCTGATTTAAGACACTGTCCCTGATACTCAAGAAAACAGCCAAGAAGTGGCTCGTTGAAGATAGAATATATCTATATAGATGTGGCTGTACTTGGTATCACCAGAAGTGAGAAAGGAGGAGTTAAGCTATGTAACGTAATCTGGTTACTTATGACTGCATAGGCAAGGTCCCTCCCTGACATAACTTCCCCCTTCTGGACAATGTGTGCGAACCCCCACTAAATGATATAATATGTGTACTTCATTACGCTACACAACCATTTATAAACATTTAGAATTATACAGACAACTGAGTTTAAAATACAACAACTGTGTTTATTATTGCTATTGATGATCATATGATGATGATGATGATTATGGTATACGTAACTTAAGAGGTCACATAGGTCATGCTTCCCCCAGTGAGACGCAGTTCACTGTCAGATTGAAGGAGTCCAAATTGGTTCCTTCACAAGGCTAAGTCACTTCCTGATATGGGTTGTTGACTGTCCATTGCTCCTAAGAGATCTGGAATGAAACGAACGGAGATGGGTAGTATCTACGTCTACACATCTCAAACACATATGTCTATACATTCATATAAACATACATTCAAGTCATAATATATGATGGTATGATGATAGATGATGGCATGTTACATAAACATATATCAGTTCTAAATAAATAAATATATATGTATATATTCATAAAACCATTTAGAACATCTATAGCTCAAAACATACATCATCACATACATTTATGTAATGGGGTGTTTCCCATATAAGTTCACCTCACTTACTCTTTCCCTTACTGATTCATTCATACTGTCTTGTCGGAAGGGCTGGTCGCACAGTCCTGTCGAACATTAAATGCCTTCCCTGAATCTGTCTGGGATATTGAATGTCCTAAGTCATGTCTGTCCTCATGCAGACATCATGCAGACAAGGTGAACTGGTGCCATTCCTCAAACCAAGTGGTTTCACCATAATCTTGGTAGGCACTCAAAGTGTTGGTCCCAATAATCAATGTTAATTGGACGCTATCAAGAGACTGGTAGCTCTCAGGAATTTATCCTAAGTAGTCAGTCTCCCCAATGTTTAACATCATACAGGATGAATCTAAATGTATCTCCTGTACATGAATAAGCCACATGCTCATGTAGCTTGGATAATGGATTTCTCCAAATTATCACATACAACAAATCAGACAACCAAGTGGTGAATGAAAGAAGAAGATAGTTCTCAGTGAAATCGTAAAGCTAGAACTGGAACATTAAGTACAAAGAAAATCCACGAGTGTAAAGTTTTGGAGAATATGTAAAAACAGGAAACTACACAAGCCTTCAGACTAGCAAACTAATCAGAATAATGGTATTACCTGGGTTTAGCTAGGAAATCCTGTCATACGACGTTGTATTGAAGTAATAAAACGAGAGGGTAATCTCTCACCAGAAATTAAAATTCCGGCTTCCCTGGTACGCTATTGTGAATGCGTCTGAAGTCTTGCTGGCCACGTCTCGTAGTTTTATTCTCTCCGTTCCTGGCTAGTTTCCACACTAGCTAATTACTATGTCCAAGTTCTTGTTAGCTCCACCTATTTTTCATGTAGGACGATTTACCTAGATGGATTAAGTGCCAAATTCTTTTCACCCCTCCTCCTTTCCTGTGGACGGTAGTTTAATTTGTCAATCAAATTGACCGATGCCCCACCATGGCCTTAAACAATAAAACATGCTTCGCTAGCGATGCAATAGACGTTGCGTCATAACTGCATACCAATCGGTTGTTAACACAAGCCTTCCCGGTTGCTGGCAGGAATGTGTCAGCCATGTGTTCCTACTTTGCCCCGTAGTATTGCGGAGAGGTGTTAAGCATCTGGTCCTAATTGCTCCTTTGTGGTGGCCACTACAGACGTTGTCCCGGCTCCCCAAAGTCTGGACTTTTACCGCATGTGTTATTTCAGACGGGTCTGGCTGACCCTCTTATCTCCCATTCTGCCGTGGCTGGTTTTCACGTTAGGTCATGTTAACCGTAAGGTGTTAGGTGTCAGTCCCTATTCCAACCGAAGGATTCTAAACTAACACGTCAATCTCAACTGACTGGCTCCGCGATGTATCAACGTCGTCGCCCAGCCCAGATTTCACACTTTGCCGTCTTTCTCTTCCCTGGTACTGAAAACAGTGAGTTTTCAACCTTTGATAGCACCCGCCGACTGATGCCGTGGTGTCTGGGTTTTAACTTTGATCTGGACATCAAAGCTTTCTCAGACCCAGCATTACAGAAATGATGCGGCGTGCGTGGTCAAAAAGTATTTTTCTCTTGTTTTCAATCCTCTTGCATTTCTATCATTTTCTGGTGGACGTTTATGCTTTTAGAGAATGATAGAAAAATATTGTGGGCTCTTTAATTCCTTTTGAACTTGTGTCATTCTGATGCTGCCGGGGCTGTCCCGTCACAACGCCTATGCCAGCTGACAAGGCACTTGATGATGATGATTTGTTTGCTGATGAAGGCTAGTTGCCGCAACATTCCCATGCTTTCTATAACTGTATTCTGTAAAGCTGCATTACTTTGTGTTATTTTATACTGTTTACATTTCCACAGCTTTACCAAAGTTCCACTAATTTTACCATCCATCATGCATCGAACTGAAAATCACATTAACATACGCAAACAAATACAACAGAAAACTAAATTTTATTGGCATAAATATACAAATAACCAGTCTTTTTTATACAACTAAATGTACAACAGTATTTAACATTTAACATTGAGATTCATAATTAGTTAGTTGCATAGCTATATGTTCTTGCCTCGGTTATGCCATATGGAAAAGCCATCTAGATATTTACATGTCTGATTTCCCCTTTTTTGGGAGAAGTAAATAAGACAAATAGACATCGAGAATGTAAAGTATGAGAAATATATTAGCAGATGATTTTGAATAACTGAGGTTGTATAGTAAGAGAAATACATTCGCAGATGATTTTGAATGGTCAAAGGTATAAAGCATGAGTAATACATTCGCAGATGATTTTGAATGGTCAAGAGTATAAAGCATGGGAAATACATTAACAGATGATTTTGAATGACCAAGAGTTTAAAGCATGAGAAAAACATTCACAGATGATTTTGAATGACCAAGGGTATAAAGCATGAGAAATACACTCGCATATGATATTAAATGACCAAGGGTATAAAGCATGAGAAATACAATCGCTGGTATCGATTGGCACTCATAGAAGTAGAGGACAAAAGTAGAAATCAGGATACGCTAGATGTAATATAATTATATTTAATATATAAATATAGGCCCTGTTGATAATGTATACATCTCTTTTTGAGCATCCATTAAGTCAATACTTAACTTCTTGTTCGGTTATTTGAAACAAACTTAAATTGAGTTTCTAAGATGTCTGGTTGATAAATAGAAACGCCCTTTGCCAGGCATGCATCTGTGGAAGTCGTCTAAATCACAAAGGACAGGGAAAATTTACACCGCTCTATGAACCACCACAATTATAACCAAGGCTGGAAAAAAAAAACGCAACACACAAACACACCGGTTGAACGAGGAGGAAACTTGTTTTTTCTACAAATGGGAATCGGAATGTACAAGGGATTGCAACATAAGTCTCACGGTGTGCGTGTCTGATATCTTAACAGCTCGGTTACCGGATCCTCTAGCACTGATATATATTCTGATATCTATGTTTGTCTAACTCTTTTCTGTGAGTGCTAGTCATGTACACTTTATGGACATGTCCGGAGTGCAACTAAGATACCCCAACTGATAACTAACTAACTAACTAACTTTACATCATTTTACTTGATCGCTTGTTCCGTCAAATGGCGCTGATAGTTATCCAATGAAAGCATACATGTGTATTCGTCATATTTTATCTTGTGCTCCACCAACTAGTGCTGATATTCAGCCAATCAGCACACGCCGAATCAATCAATCAATCATGTGCCATGCTGGAAAGCGTGGGCAGTCATGACTCGCCATTTCACTCGATCACCAGAGTCGTTGATCAGCTCAGTGTTCCTGTCTCGTCCATACCACGTGCCAAGCCATCCAGGTATTTTCCTCTCGGTCTTCCTCTTGATCTGTTCCCCTCGATCTTGCCAGTTGTCAATAAGTTCTCCAATCCATTTCTTCTCATAACATGTCCAAAAAATTTTGACTGTCTTCGTCTAATTTCTCTAATCAGTCTACGATTTTCACGTGTCTCCTGTAGTACTTGGTCATTGGTTTTTCTATCTGTCTATGGTACTCTTTGCATTTTCCTCAGAAACCACATTTCTGTAGCCATCAAATGTTTTTCAGCTTGACTGCACATTGTCCAAGTTTCACATCCACACAAAAGAACAGGCTCTATGTACCCCACCAACACTCTTTTTCTCGTTTCAATTGACATCTTTTTATTGGTCAGAATGTTTTCCATCTTGCGATTCTTGTTCTAATCTCTTCAAGGCATCTCCCATCAAATGTTATGACTGTTCCGAGATAATTGCATCGATTCACACACGCCGAATAGTTCACGGAATTTGGTATCTTGTTCCTGTTTAATAGCGCTGATATTGCACTAATCATCACGTCCGCGTTGTGTTCAACTTGTGTGGTCTGTTGTCCCACCGAATACCCTTAATAGTCCACCAATCAACGTATACACATGAGTTCATTGTGTTTGATCTCCTGCCCCGCCTTCATCATGTTTGACCTGTTGCCACACTTAATAGAGCAAATAGTCTGTCAGTCAACTCATACACTTCAGTTCATCGTATTTGACCTTGTGTCCCACCCAATAGCGCTGATATTCAACCCCTGCAATAGCCGGCCACTGTGCGGGTGCCGCCCGAAGAAGCTCGCCCATTTCATCTGTCCCAGAATCCACACGGGGGCGCCACTACTGCCAGAACAGGTCGGGGTGTCGTAAGTGTAGACACAATTCTCCCAGTCACGTGACCTCTCAATGATGTCTCTGTGTCTCCAGACACCGATACTGACCTCTTTGCTGCAGCCATGAGGGTGGGAAACCTGTAGATAGAATATTTATTGTTTGAAAGATGAAGACAGGTGTCCTATAAAATCAAATATTCAATTTAGAAACATACGGTCGTGGTAGAAGATGTACGTTATACTTTTTTTTTTTTTTTTGGGGGGGGGGGGGAAGGTTATGTTGCATATTCCCTGCAGGACGTTGCAGTCAACACAAGCATTTTTCAGCTGCTGTTGATGTCATCATCATCAAGTGCCGTGCCGGCTGGCGTAGGCGTTCATGGCTCTCCACAGATCTCGGTCTTTGGTGTTCTGGATCAACTCTGCTGATGATATTCCTCCATGCTACCGTCTCAATCCGTCCAGCATCATTTCTCTTTGTCTGCCTCTGCCTCTCTTCCCCTCAATCTTTCCAGTTGTCACGATGTTCTCCAATGCCTCTCTTCTTATCACATGACCAAAGAAAGCTGTTTATCTCTTTTTTATTGTTGTATATAGTGTTCTAGTTTCATTAGCCTCCTTCAGGCAATCGTTGTTAGTTACTCTGGCAGTCCAAGGAATTCGCAACATTCGTCTTAAAAACCACATCTCTGACGCTTCTAAGTTCTTCCTAATTTGTTCATTTACATTCCAAAATTCGCTGCCATACAGCAAAACTGGTTCTATATAGCATTTTAGCACTCTCTTTCTTACATTCATTGATAGCGACTTATTGCATAAGATACTCTTCATTTTTTGAAGCCTTATTCTGCTCTTAATCTCTGTTGTACATCTTCCATCCGATGTTATAAGTGCTCCTAATTATTTAAAATTATCCACTTGGTTGAGAATTTCCCCTTCTATTTCTATGTCACATTTTGGTGTCCCCATTTTCTTTGATATCACCATTGTTACTGTTTTCTTGATATTCAAGGAGAGTCCTTTCTGTGCACTCTCTGATACTACAATGTCCAATAATTGTTGTAGGTCTGTTGCATTATCCGCCACCAATACTGTGTCATCTGCATAGCGTATATTGTTTATATTATATCCTCCGATTAGTAATCCTGGCTTCTCTTTGATCTCTCTCATTATTACTTCGCTATATAGGGAGAAGAGATCGGGTGACAAGACACACCCCTATCGTACTCCTAGCTTTATCTGTTCGTAACTACCCTCTTTATTTCCCATTTTAATTGCTGCTACTTGGTTCCAGTATATATTCTTTATTATTCTTAAATCTTTCCCATCAATGTTGATATCTTCCAACATTTTAATCAGCTCGTCCTGTTTTACTTTATCAAATGCCTTAGTATAATTTATGAAGCATAAATATATGTCCCTCTGTTTCTCTATTGACCTTTCTATTAGTGTTCGTAATATATATATATATATATTGCATTGTTTGTACCCTTTCCTTCCGTACTGTTCTTCACTAATTTCCATTTTTATTTTCTTTCTTGTTCTCCTCATTATAATTCTGAGTAGAAGCATAGTGACATGGTTTATGAGGTTAATTGTGCGAAAATCTTCACATTAAATTGCCCCTGGTCTCTTTGGTATTGCTATAAATACAGATGTTACCATATCGCTCGGTAAATATCCACTGTTGTAAATATCATTTAGCATTTTGGTTAATATATCTACCCCAAATTCTCCCAATACTTCTAATTCTTCTACTGTGATTTCATCTGGCCCAGCTGTTTTTCCTTTCTTCATATGTTTCATAGCGTCAGTGACTTCTTTTAGAATAGGTGGGCATTCTAAGTTACTTTCCTCTGTTAATTCTTCTCTTTCTCCATTATATAATTCTCTTATATACTCATTCCACCTCTTCATTATAGCACCTTCTTCCAATAATATCTTTCCTGTTTTTGATTTCAAACACCCTGTATTTATTCTTATTTTTCTTCCTGTGAGCTCACTGATTTGTCTGTGCATACTTTTTTGATCTTTAATGGAATTTAATTCAATTTGTTTGCATTGATCGTTTAACCAACTTTCTTTTGCCTTTACACATGTATCTCTTATTTCTTTATTTTTCTTAGCATACTCTTGTTTGTCATTTTTACTCTGTTTTCTTTTGTCCATCAGTTTTAAGATTTCTTCATTCATCCATTTTTTCTTAGCTATTTTGCCTCTCTCCAGTAATACTTCTTTGCTAGTTTGATGAATGGAGTCCCTTAACATTTCCCATTGTTCATTTATACTCTGTATTTTAACTATTGCATTGTGCCTATTTTTCACAGTCACTCTGTATTTTTCTTGCATTTCTTTATCTATTTTCAGAACCTCTTTATTAAGTCTCATGTTCTTAACCATTTTTTCCCCTCTCTTTAATCTTACTTTTATTTGTCCACATAGTGGTACATGATCACTATTACAGTCAGCACCAGGCGTTGTCTTTACATTAATTAAAGCATTTCTAAATCTTTTATTAATTAGTATGTAGTCAATTTGGTTGCGTATTTTCTTATCAGGGCTTTTCCATGTGTACAGTCGTCTTTTATGGTGTTTAAACCATGTGTTTCCAATTATCATATCATTGATATTTGCCCATTCTATTAGCTTTTCCCCTCTTTCATTTCTTGTACCTAAACCATAATTCCCCACTACATCCTCCATTTTTCCCTTTCCTACTTTTGCATTAAAATCTCCCAGTATTATTTTTATTTCTTGTGATCCAATTTGAGCCATCACCATTTCTATTTCGTCATAAAAGTATTGTATTTCTTCATCACTACTGCTTGTTGTTGGTGCATATACTTGTATAATATTTATATCTATTGGTTTGCCTTTGATTTTTACCATAATAACTCTATCTGAAATACACCAGTATCCATTAATTGACTTGGCTGTTTTTTCATCTAATATTATTCCTACACCTTTTTCATGTGTATCCCCTAAGCTGCTTTAATATAATTTCTGAGATCTATGTTGATATTTGAATGGTTAGAAACAAATTCTGTCAATATTCCATAGCTGTGGGTTCATGTGAATGATAGACCTGTGTAATGAAGACACCTTTTTATGGGTGTTTAGCTGGTAATGCGTCGAAGAACAGTTGTTCCTGCAACGAGACAATATCCCCATTTGGAAGTGAAAGGTTCGAATCCTGGTAGTTAACTATAGCTTTCAATTGTTATGTTGTCTAATGCGGCTATAAGTCTCTACTTCTTGCTTCCCTTTCTTTGAGCGCCAAACAATACGTGCATATTTATTTATGAAGTGTCTTCTTGGCCTCAAAGGATTCCCCAACTGATAATTCCATATGGGTCAACGGCGAGAAACAGACGTAGTAGCAGTGTTGCCATCTCCCTTTGACGAAAAAGCACCAAAATCAACCCCAAAATGCACTAAAAAGTACAAAATATTTTTAGGAAGCACCAAAAATAAAAGCACCAACTGTTTTTATTACAAATGTAACAAGGTAGCACAGTATAATTTATTATTATCACTTCATATTACAATGAAGTTTATTCCAGATCCACCAAATCCCAATCAGAACTACTTTCGAGCCAAAATAAAAGCACCAAATTGCAATACTATTTTTTTTGGGAAATCACTAAAACAAGCACTGGTGGTATTCATTCAAAATGTTATAAAGTAGCACATTGTAATTGATTATTATCACTGAATATTAGAATGAAGTTTATTCCAAATCTGCCAAATCCCAGTCAAACAACTCCTCTTCAGTTTCTGTAGCTATTTCCTGCTGTGTTTGCTCCTGCGATGATGAGGATGAGGAGGATGATTGAAAGAAACATGTATATGCCTCCTGTGATCCAATTTTTCGCAGAATATCCTTAGGTAGTTTATAATCATGACAGCATTTGCCATATCTTTTCATTCCATATCTAATAGTCAAAACAGCTGTCAAACTCTTGATGCTCAGTCTGTTCCGCAATTTTGATTTTATAACTCCCATCTGACTGAAAATACGTCCACGTCCGCATTAGAATGAGGTCAAATGAGCACAGTTAAAGCTAAATATGTAAGATCTTGGAAAGAATTTTCACCGGTGGCATCCCTGTATGAGGCTATTTCTGCCCACAGTCCAAGTGTGTCAGAAGTCTGTGTCCACTGCATATGATGAAGTTTTCTCCATTGGAAATCGATGCGGGTGAGAGTAGCTGCATCTTCTACAAACATTTTAACAAGATCCAATATACAGGGCTTCATTGGCTGTAGACATTCACTTCCACTAAGGCATGACATGGTCTGCCACACTCGAACGTTATCGGGTGTACGTAAACGCAGCTGTGTCAATAGCTCTATTAAAAACTGGATGCACCTTCCACGAATTTCTTTCTCATCGGGAAACTTGTAGTCTGCTATTTATTTCTCAAACTCATAACCTAGATTGGGATTAGGATCTAAATAATCTTGAATAGCATCACTTTCTGTAATTTTTTCCCCAGGAATAGCAATCTTTGAACTAATAGAATCAATGAGCTGGACAAGATCGCTGAGTAGTTTTGTTGGATCCTGTATATATGCTTCGAATTTCTTATTCACACTTTGAACTTCTCCGAGAATATGCTTGAGAAATATGAGATACACATAGTTTTTCATGTCGCTAAACAAAGAATGTAGAAGTTCTGCTGCATAACAGCTCTCGTTGAGTCTTGCTACATCAAAATGAGTTCTGAGCTCGACCCACTGCTGCAATATTCTGACAATGGCAGATTGAATGGACATCCATCGTGTCTGGCTTAACTGAACAACCTTCAGCGGATGTTGTCTTTCATTTAATAAAGCAAAAAGCTCCCTGTACTTTGCTTGACGAAGACTTGAGTGAGAAAACCAGTTATATGTTTCTCTAATCATGAACTCAATGTTCCTGGGCAGACAAGCAGCTGCAGCCTGTGACACTGCCAGCTGAAGGGAATGACGTACACACCTAACTACGGATTTTAATTTTGTATATACTCCATTGTTTACACCTGTCATGACAGATGCGTTGTCAGTGGCGAGTGCAACTAATCTTTGCAACTCAAGTCCATTCTTGTTTAAACTATCTTTTAACGCATTGCATATTGCCTGCGCGTTGCAGCCACTCACTTCAATTAAATCGTATTAAAGGGACTTAAATTAGTTGAATATTGCGCGGTAACGTACTAAGACTGTTTTACTCCCTCGCTTCAGTTCAAATTCGGCTTTTTAGTGTTCCGAACATGATTTTTAAAGTAATTTTTACCCACCCCAAAAAAGCACCAAAAAGCACCCAAAAAATTTTGTGAAGCACCAAAAAAAAAGTAAAATTTTCGCACTAAATGACTTGAAAAAGCACTAAATTTAGTGCGAAAAGCGCTAAAACGGCAACACTGCGTAGTTGCTGGGGTTTCAATGCTAAAGCTAATGGTCGAAGCTTGAAAAAGGGAGAGTCTGGCATTTGATACTTCAACCTCCAGCATGCGAATGGAGATTGAAGCAGAAACATCAGCCTTCCGATGGTTGGAGGAGACCGCTGCAACACATATTGTTCGTCATTACGAACTAGCGGAGTATGCTTAGTAAGGCGGAAAAAGAAATGATTCGTGTACGATGGTTATCCTCGCTTCAGAGGTCACAGATTGTAAGAATTGTGTATATATATTTTGTCCTGGTCATGCAGGTGTGCGGGGGGGGGGGGAGGATGAACAGGCTGATAGGCTGGCAGGGAATGCATCTCTCGGTTGTAGATTATTTATAGACAAGGGAGAGGTGGTTGGGCGCCTGTGGGACCAGGTGAAGAAAACGGGGGAACAGCCTGAGCACCCGAATGTGAAGAAAATGATACGGCGGGGGATTGGCAGGGGATCTGGCCGAATCTTAAAACTTAGAGGAAAGACCAGGATAACTTTCAATCAGATGGCAGTTAGAACCATTAGCAGTATGACTCTTCGCTGGCTATTGAACGATTGGACCGAGTGCGTATGGGAATGTTTTTAGTGCAGTGATGTTGTTTCTTAGCTCATCATCATCATCCCCAAATGATATTTCTAAATCGCCCGCGGCTGATTTCGAACCCTCCACATGGTATGTCGGGGATTTATGAAACTGCGCGTCTCACTATCATTAAAGTCACTGACGTCGATTCTTCTGATAAGAGAGAAGATAACACGCGACAAAACGGGATGTTAAGTTTCTCCTGAGAAACAAAAAGCTGCCGTTGCAATTATTTTATTATAGTTGTGGTTGTTGTTATTGATGCTGCTGTTGGGGTTGTTGCTTTAGTTATTGTTGTTGTTGTTGTATTATTATTATGTTGTTGTTGTTGTTGTTGCGATTATTGCTGTGGTTATTGTTGTTTAATTGCTTTTGTTGGTGTTTTATTATCTTTGTGGTTGTGATTATTGCTGTTGCTAGAGATGGTTACCTCTGGGTGGATAGAAAGAGCAATGAAGATATCTTGAAATAATTTAACTCTGGGTGGATAGAAAAAGCAATGAAGATATCTTGAAATAAGTTAACTGTAGGTGGATAGGAAGAGCAATGAAGATATCTTAAAAGAAGTTAAATGTGGGTGGATAGAAAGAGCAATGAAGATATCTTGAAATAAGTTAACATTGGGTGGATAGAAAGAGCAATGAAGATATCTTGGAAGAAGTTAACTCTGGGTGGATAGAAAGAGCAATAAAGATATCTTGAAAGAAGTTAACTGTGGGTGGATAGAAAGAGCAATGAAGATATCTTGAAATAAGTTAACTCTTGATGCATAGAAAGAGCAATGAAGATATCTTGAAAGAAGTTTAACTGTGGGTGGATAGAAAGAGCAATGAAGATATCTTGGAAGAAGTTAACTCTGGGTGGATAGAAAGAGCAATAAAGATATCTTGAAAGAAGTTAACTGTGGGTGGATAGAAAGAGCAATGAAGATATCTTGAAATAAGTTAACTCTGGATGGATAGAAAGAGCAACGAAGATATCTTGAAAGAAGTTTAACTGTGGGTGGATAGAAAGAGCAATGAAGATATCTTGAAATAAGTTAACATTGGGTGGATAGAAAGAGCAATGAAGATATCTTGAAAGAAGTTAATTGTGGGTGGATGGAATGAGCAATGAAGATATCCTGAAATAAGTTAACTCTGGGTGAAAAGAGCAATGAAGATATCTTGTAAAAAGTTAACCGTGAACTGATAGAAAGAGTAATGAAGATATCTTGAAAGAAGTTAACTGTGGGTGGATAGAAAGAGCAATAAAGATATCTTAGTTAGTCAGTTAGTTAGTCGACAGATCATCCTCGTTGCACATCGAACCATTCAGTCCATAAGTGCTCGGATCCCCTCCTCAGCAAGTCCCGCAGCGTGTAGCGGCTAACGACGCCAGTTCTGTGTTGGTTTATCAATCTTCTTTGGCTTCCTGCGTAGTGTTCTTGTTGGGCCACCCCTCTTTTAATTTGCTGCTCTCGCAGTCTGGCCATTGTTGTAGATTCACAGTCATCACTTGGTTCTCGCAAAAGTCTCACTTCACGTAGAGCATTCAGAATGTCAGCCTGGTCCATGGCGCGTCCGCCCTCCACAGTAGCCTCACCTGCGAGCTTGTCAGCCCGCTCATTTCCTTGTACTCCCGCATGCCCTGGCACGAAGATGAAACTAATCTTTGCCAGCCGAGACCGCTCCAGAGGCAGCAACCATTCTCTTCGGATCGACCCCTCCTCTATCCTCTTGATCATGTTCATTGAGTCGCTAAGGAAACAAGCCCTAGTGAATGTCTGTGTCTCGAGCCATGTTATTGCTTTACTTACTGCCATGACTTCTATGGTCAGGCTACTTGTGGTTTCAGTGAAAGCATCAGAGTCCTCCTTCACAATTCTCCCTCAGGCCCGAGCTGTAAAGGCCCATGAGCTTCTCACATGTCGGACGACCGACCCATCTGTGTAGATGACCGCGTCACCGTCTAGCGAATTCTCGAAAATCAACGCTTGTACTTCAGCCTCAACAGCAGCCGGATTTTCTTGTCTGCTGTGAGTAATAAAGATATCTTGATATAAGTTAACTCTGGGTGGATAGAAAGAGCAATGAAGATATCTTGAAAAAAGGTAACTGTTGGTGGAAAGAAAGAGCAATGAAGATATCTTGAAAGAAGTTAAATGTGGGTGGATAGAAAGAGCAATGAAGATATCTTGAAAGAAGTTAACTCTGCGTGGATAGAAAGAGCAATGAAGATATCTTGAAAGAAGTTAACTGTGGGTGGATAGAAAGAGCAATGAAGATATCTTGGAAGAAGTTAACTCTGGGTGGATAGAAAGAGCAATAAAGATATCTTGAAAGAAGTTAACTGTGGGTGGATAGAAAGAGCAATGAAGATATCTTGAAATAAGTTAACTCTGGATGGATAGAAAGAGCAATGAAGATATCTTGAAAGAAGTTTAACTGTGGGTGGATAGAAAGAGCAATGAAGATATCTTGAAATAAGTTAACATTGGGTGCATAGAAAGAGCAATGAAGATATCTTGAACGAAGTTAATTGTGGGTGGATGGAATGAGCAATGAAGATATCCTGAAATAAGTTAACTCTGGGTGGAAAGAGCAATGAAGATATATTGTAAAAAGTTAACCGTGAACTGATAGAAAGAGTAATGAAGATATCTTGAAAGAAGTTAACTGTGGGTGGATAGAAAGAGCAATAAAGATATCTTAGCTAGTCAGTTAGTTAGTCGACAGATCATCCTCGTTGCACATCGAACCATTCAGTCCATAAGTGCTCGGATCCCCTCCTCAGCAAATCCCGCAGCGTGTAGCGGCTAACGACGCCAGTTCTGTGTTGGTTTATCAATCTTCTTTGGCTTCCTGCGTAGTGTTCTTGTTTGGCCACCCCTCTTTTAATTTGCTGCTCTCGCAGTCTGGCCATTGTTGTAGATTCACAGTCATCACTTGGTTCTCGCAAAAGTCTCACTTCACGTAGAGCATTCAGAATGTCAGCCTGGTCCATGGCGCGTCCGCCCTCCACAGTAGCCTCACCTGCGAGCTTGTCAGCCCGCTCATTTCCTTGTACTCCCGCATGCCCTGGCACGAAGATGAAACTAATCTTTGCCAGCCGAGACCGCTCCAGAGGCAGCAACCATTCTCTTCGGATCGACCCCTCCTCTATCCTCTTGATCATGTTCATTGAGTCGCTAAGGAAACAAGCCCTAGTGAATGTCTGTGTCTCGAGCCATGTTATTGCTTTACTTACTGCCATGACTTCCATGGTCAGGCTACTTGTGGTTTCAGTGAAAGCACCAGAGTCCTCCTTCACAATTCTCCCTCAGGCCCGAGCTGTAAAGGCCCATGAGCTTCTCACATGTCGGACGACCGACCCATCTGTGTAGATGACCGCGTCACCGTCTAGCGAATTCTCGAAAATCAACGCTTGTACTTCAGCCTCAACAGCAGCCGGATTTTCTTGTCTGCTGTGAGTAATAAAGATATCTTGATATAAGTTAACTCTGGGTGGATAGAAAGAGCAATGAAGATATCTTGAAAAAAGTTAACTGTTGGTGGAAAGAAAGAGCAATGAAGATATCTTGAAAGAAGTTAACTGTGGGTGGATAGAAAGAGCAATGAAGATATCTTGAAAGAAGTTAACTGTGGGTGGATAGAAAGAGCAATGAAGATATCTTGAAATAAGTTTACTCTGGGTGGATAGAAAGAGCAATGAAGATATCTTGAAATAAGTTAACTCTGGGTGGATAGAAAGAGCAATGAAGATATCTTGAAATAAGTTAACTCTGGGTGGATAGAAAAAGCAATGAAGATATTTTGACATAAGTTAACTGTGGGTGGATAGAAAGAGCAATGAAGATATCCTGAAATAAGTTAACTCTGTATGGATAGAAAGAGCAATGAAGATATCTTGAAATAAGTTAACTCTGGGTGGATAGAAAGAGCAATGAAGATATCTTGAAATAAGTTAACTGTGGGTGGATAGAAAGAGCAATGAAGATATCTTGAAAGAAGTTTAACTGTGGGTGGATAGAAAGAGCAATGAAGATATCTTGAAATAAGTTAACATTGGGTGCATAGAAAGAGCAATGAAGATATCTTGAAAGAAGTTAATTGTGGGTGGATGGAATGAGCAATGAAGATATCCTGAAATAAGTTAACTCTGGGTGGAAAGAGCAATGAAGATATCTTGTAAAAAGTTAACCGTGAACTGATAGAAAGAGTAATGAAGATATCTTGAAAGAAGTTAACATTGGGTGGTTAGAAAGAGTAATGAAGATATCTAATAAGAGTTAAATGTGAATTGATAGAATGAGTAATGAAGATATCTTGAAAGAAGTTAACATTGGGTGGATAGAAAGAGTAATGAAGATATATTGAAAGAAGTTAACTCACAAAGAGAACTTTTTAAACGCATGAAAAGAAGACATGCTTTGAACATGTCGTGAGAAGAGCAAATCTGAAGTATGTCGTTACAAAGGGAAAGATGAAGAGAAGTAAAAGGGGAGACCAAAAGAAAAGATAATGAGCAGTTTGACATCATGGCATGGAAGAATATCATTATTAGAAAGGGTTGGCATAGAAGGCTGTGGAGAGACATGATAGCAAACGCCACCCGGCAAGGAGTATAAGAAGAAGAAACACTTTAGAAAGAAGCCAAAGACGCAAAGAAGATTTATGAGAAACACGAGAAAAAGACATTAATCTCTTTTGACAACATGATGAGAAGAGAAGTGTTGGAATATTTTGCGACAACTGGCAATGTTTATGAAAAGAGAGACAGGGAGAGACAATGAAAGAAGATAATTGACTGCTTTTTGTCACCGCAAGGAAAGGTACTATAGTCTGTTGACTTTTGTCTGCCCCAATATAAAATTCCATATCTCAGCAACCAACTGAGAGAAAATGATGAGATTTAGCATATAACCTTATCATTATGGCCACCCAACAAAACAATATTTGTTCTGGAGATTGTACAGCAGATTTCAAAGTTAGTTTATATGCGGTATATAATTTACGGGTAAGAGATGAAGTGCACATGATTAAATGTATTACGTCTTCAACAGAAACATTAGCTTTGATTAGTTAAATTTCTCGTGGGACATGGGATTGGCCTTATGACAAGAGCCTCGCGTAGTGGAACGGGGCATTACTGTAAAACAAGTTTGTTAGCGAGAAATCACTAGTTTGTTACCAAAACATCAAAGAAATGTCGCCGCTTTCCATGATTTAAGTTGCTTTTGGACATATCAAAGACATATTCCTTGGGTGGGGGTAAATATAAGATGGCAGAAAAAATTTCATAACTATGCTACAGACAGTTTTCAAAATAATTTATCGTGAATGAAGGCATTCATTTCTGGACCGACTCTTTTATAGCACACGAATTGATTGATACATGTTGTTGTTGGAGATAGCTTAATGTGGAGATCATGATCGCCACCGCCAGTCTACAAATCACGTTTTTAATGCTTTTGTTTTAATTGTTTGCTTCTTCTTTCTCCTTTTCATAATGTTCCTGTCTGCTTGAAAACAGGCATACCGACGGAAATATCAATATTATATTTCTGATGCTGTCATGTCTATTAATAACCCTGTGGGATTCTCCTAAATGTTTCACAGAAAAGAGCAAATGAATTGCTATGTATAGAATGCACCGCCCACATCCGCAAACAAACAATACAATATTGACTCAGCTTCACAGAACACAACGGGAAGTTGATGTTGTTGGGAACAGAGACATGTGTCGCTGATACAAAAATAAGCTATAGTAACAAATATGTGCAGGGGATTGGCCCCCGATATCTGTGTTTGCTCTATTGTACAGGGCAGGTTGTAAACAATGCTGGATCTCTATCAGTGAAAAACATTTTCCAGCGTCACGATGCGTAATAGGTAAATGTTAAAAGATAAACGGGCTGTTATCACGCCATGAGACATTTTGAAAAGACTGCACTGCGCCCCCCTTTCCCTATTCCCCGTGCACTCAGACCTATAAAATGTAATAGTCCCAACACTTCAGATATCCACTGCATGCTCCTGGTAGGATACTTTTTAAATATATATTTCGGGTAAATGGTGCTAGCTGCATATTTTAAAAAAAACAACTTAGTTGCATATCCTTTACAGGACGTCGCAGTCAACCCCATCGTGATTTTTTTTTTTTTTTTTTTTGCGGTTTGTGAGTTCTTGGCAAGTTTACGTTCAGTAGTTTGCTTTCTGAACGACCGGCACTAATACGTTTATATAAGAAACGAAAGCCAGGCGATCTGCTTCCAAATATCCCGCAGCTGTGTTTCGAACACCGTATGCGAAATTTACGAATTGCATTCGTAACTCCTTCGCCACAGAGTCTATTTACTTCCCAGAACAGTTCGTGGTGTCCATGTTTGGATGGGACAACCAGGGAGAACCAGATTAATTAAACACAACGTCCATGCATTGACGGGAATTCGAACACATAACTACCGCGCCGGTATGCAAGCATGCTGACCACCTTGCTAATATGTGTGAAGGGAGATGTCATATCTGTCTGTCTGTCTGTCTGTCAATTTATCGACCGATCTGTCTGTCTGTCTGTCTGTCTGTCAATTTATCGACCGATCTGTCTATCTATCTGTCTGTCTGTCTGCCTGTCTATCTGTCTGTCAAGCTATTTACCTATCTACAAATCGACCTGTCTGTCTATCTACCTGACTACTTACGCACCCACCTTCTTATCTAATGTATGTCTGTCTGTCTACCCACTTATCTACTTACTAATCTAATACCTACACGTCTGTCTGTCTGTCTGTCTGTCTGTCTGTCTGTCAATTTATCGACCTATCTGTCTATCTGTCTGTCTATCTGTCTGTCAAGCTATTTACCTATCTACAAATCGACCTGTCTGTCTATCTACCTGACTACTTACGTACCCACCTACTTATCTAATGTATGTCTGTCTGTCTGTCTGTCTGTCTGTCTGTCTGTCTGTCTGTCTGTCTGTCTGTCTGTCTTCAAATCACGTAGTGTCTACA
The DNA here is from genome assembly GCA_963921405.1 of Cepaea hortensis. Classification (NCBI taxonomy): domain Eukaryota; kingdom Metazoa; phylum Mollusca; class Gastropoda; order Stylommatophora; family Helicidae; genus Cepaea; species Cepaea hortensis. The sequence goes on from OY992896.1 coordinate 18,242,737, forward strand.
TACTTATCTACTTACTAATCTAATACCTACACGTCTGTCTGTCTGTCTGTCTGTCTGTCTGTCTGTCTGTCTGTCTGTCTGTCTGTCTGTCCGTCTGTCTGTCTTCAAATCACGTGGTGTCTACCATCTTATCTACTTACTAATCTAATACCTACACGTCTGTCTGTCTGTCTGTCTGTCTGTCTGTCTGTCTGTCTGTCTGTCTGTCTGTCTGTCTGACTGACTGTCTGTCTGTCTTCAAATCACGTAGTGTCTACCTACTTATCTACTTACTAATCTAATACCTACACGTATATCTGTCCGATCTAACTGTCTGTGTATCGACCGATCTGTCTGTCTGTCTGTCTGTCTGTCTGTCTGTCTGTCGGTCGGTCTGTCTGTCTGTCTGACTACGTATTATTTACATACCAACCTACATTTCTGTCTGTCTTGTCATCTCCCTCTCCCCCCCCCCTCTCTCTCTCTCTCTCTCTCTCTCTCTCTCTCTCTCTCTATCTATCTATCTATCTATCTCTCTCTCTCTCTCCATCTATCTCCTAGGTTACCCGCCTGTCCCTAAAACCCAGAGTTCTCCCATGGCGAAATGCATTCACCACCCACCCCTCAACATGCCTTACCACGCCAATAACAAATCCTCACAAACAAGGTTATAAATTCTGATTGGTGCTGTTGCGTGTCCGCTTTACGTAGCGCGCTGAAACACACCTCACACAACACGCAGAGATCACACAACAGTTCGGGAATGTTCCCCATTCTCCTGCAGCGCTCATGTTGTTTACTTGAAACCCAGACACCACAGAAGTCATGTTTGGGCTGGCGAGTGAGACGTGCAACAATAACACGGAGGACACTCTACAATTAGCTATACTAGCTCGCGGCGATCAAGGTCAGTTACGAATTAGTAGTCGTGTGTAAAGAACGCAGCGGCCTTTAAGTGGTAATTATCATCAGCATGTGCCCTGACAACTGATCTATGTAGTCATCATTATTATGTATGTATTATTTATATGTGCCCAGCCAGCCAGCGTAGGCATTCATGTCTCACCTCAGATCTAGGTTCTTGGTTTTTCAGATCAACTCTATGATATTCAGATATTCCTCCATACTACCTTCTCAATTCATCCAACATTAGTTCTCTCTGTTTGCCTCTGCCTCTTCTCTCACTGACCTTTCCAGAGTTCGTAATGTTTTCCAATACCTCTCTTTTCATTATATGACATCAAAGCGCTGTTTGTCTCTTTCTTATAGTTGTATATAATGTTATATTGATATATACTTGTTTAACTATTCATGCTTTAAATAAGTTAACTATGCGTATTATATCTGGTTAAATATGCATACTATATATACTTGGTTAAATAGATAACTATGCGTGTTATATCTGGTTAAATATGCATACTATACCTGGTTAAATAGTTAACTATGCGTGTTATATCTGGTTAAATATCCATACAATACCTGGTTTAATAGTTAACTATGCGTGTTAGATCTGGTTAAATACCCATGCTATACCTGATTAAACAGTTAATTATCCGTGTTATATCTGGTTAAATATCCACACTATACCTGGCTAACCGATTAAATACCGGAGGATAACATATCACTAGATGGGAACTCTCATGTTTACAGAATATCGCCATACTATGGCCATCGCGTTATTTGTTTTGTTTCGTGATATCTTCCACAATTTTAATGCTCATTGGACGGAAATTTACATTGTAATACGTGTTATTTAATGTTGTACCCTGTTTGGTTCAAGCCTACGTTTTGTTTGGCAATGAATCAGTTAAATACCAATATTATAACTTGGTAACTATCCTTGTATATCTGGATTAACTAACCACTTACACGTGGTTAAAATTCCATGCATACCGGGTAAATTATTTCTAACTGGTTACTTATCCCCGTATACCTGGTGAAAATTCCATACATACCTGGTAAATTATTCCTAACTGATTCCATCCATCATGTGCCATGCCGGTAAGCGTGGGCGGTCATGTTCTGCCATCTCACTCGATCAACAGAGTCGTGGATCAGTTCCGTGTTTTTGTCTCGACCATGCCACAAGGCCAAGCCATCCAGATACTTGTTTCTAGGTCTTCCCCTTGGTCTGTTCCCCTCGATCTTACCAGTTGTCACCAAGTTCTCCAAATCATTTCTTCTCATAACATGCCCAAAAAATAGTGACTGTCTACGTCTAATGTCTCTGATCAGTTTACGATCTTCATTTGTTTCTTGAAGGACTTGTTCATTGGTCTTTCTGGCTGTCCATGGTATTCTTTGCATTTTCCTCAGAAACCACATTTCTACAGCCATCAGATGTTTCTCAGCCTGGCTGCTCATTGTCCAAGCTTCACATCCATATAAAAGTACAGGTTCTATGTAGCATCTCAACACTCTTTTTCTCGTTTCAATTGACATCTTTTTATTGGTCAGTATGTTTTTCATCTTGCTAAAGGCTACTTTTGCCATGGCGATTCTTGTTCTAATCTCTTCAAGGCATCTCCCATCAGATGTTATTACTGTTCCGAGGTAATTGTACCTTTTCACTTGTTGAAGAATATTCCCATTTACTTGTATATTACATTGTGGTATTTCGTCCTTCCTAGTGACGACCATAATCTGTGTCTTTTTACAATTTAATTCTAACCCTTGTTGTTCACTGTGTGTAACAACCGCATCTACTAAATTTTGCAGGTCCTGTTCATTATCTGCAATCAAGACTGTATCATCTGCATATCTAATGTTATTGATGCATCGTCCCCCAATGTTGATTCCTTCCATATTTTCAATATTTCTGAAAATATTTTCACTGTACAGGGAAAACAGATCTGGAGACATTACACATCCCTGTCTCACACCTCTCTTAATAGGCTGATATTGGCTTACTTCATTATCAACTCTTATGGCAGCTTGTTGTTTCCAATATATGTTTTTTACAAGTCTAAGGTCTTTCCCATCAATTTGTAGATCTTCAAGCATCCTTATCATGTTGACATGTCTCACTTTATCAAAAGCCTTTGTGTAGTCAATGAAGCAAAGGTGTAGATCTTTGTTTACTTCTATAGAACGTTCGATTACGGTTCTCAGTATATACACAGCATTTACTGTACCCTTGCCTACTACAAACCCACATTGTTCTTCTCCTATTTCAGGTTGTATTTTCCTCCTAACTCTTTGCATGATAATTCTTAGCAAAATCTTCGTGATGTGACTCATTATACTAATTGTTCGATGTTGATCACATTCCAAGGCTCCTGATTTCTTTGGGATTGCAATAAATATAGAATTACATAACTCATGAGGTATGTTTCCAGTATCATATATTGTATTAAGCAGACTGGTAACTTTATCTATTCCATATTCTTCTAAAGCATTAATCATTTCTGTTGTGACGCTGTCTGGACCGGGGGTTTTGCCAGATTTCATATGATTAAGAGCATTCTGAACCTCCATCTTCAAAATTGCTGGCCCTTCATTGTTATTTTGAACAATATATTGTTCGTCTCTGCTATCGTCATAAAGGTTTTTCACGTAATCTGACCATACATGTAAAATCTGATCTTTTTCTATTATGACTCTTCCATCTTTTGTCTTTAGGCAGCCTGCTGATGTACGTGTTCTTTGATTAGTAATCTCCTGAATTCTTTTGTGCATTAGTTTCGCATTTTTACTGTTGTGTTGTTTTTCAATTTCTCTGCAATTTTTCTCAAGCCATGTTTCTTTAGCCTCCTTACATAAGGTTCTGACTTTTCTGTGAATTTCTTCATATTTGGCAGGATTATTTTTGTTCTGTCTTCTTGTTTCCATTAGTTGTAAAATTTCTTCAGTCATCCATGTCTTACGGCCAACTTTCTTTACTTTTGGAATAGTTTTTTCTGCTGCACAACTGATTGAATTCTTCAGCATTTCCCATTGATCATCTACATCTTGAAATAGGATCTCTAGATCAGACAATAAATCAAATTTGTTCTTTACTTCTATGTTAAAATTATCTTGTATTTCTTTGTCAGTTTTCAATTTGCACAAGTCATATTTAGGGTTTCCTGCTGTATACTTGACTTTCTTTAACTTTACCCTCAATGTGCCAGTAATTAATCTGTGATCACTGTAACAGTCTGCATTTGGAACTGTTTTTACAACTGTTAATGCATTTCGAAACCTTTTGCTTATCAGGATGTAATCTATCTGGTTTTTAATCCTGCTGTCTGGACTCCTCCATGTCCATAATCTTCTAGGATGTTGTTTAAACCAGGTGTTTCCTACAACCAATTCTTGTTCTTTTGCCCATTCTATAAGTCTGTAACCTCTTTCATTTCTCTCTCCCAAACCATGGTTGCCTACACTGTATCCATCGCTTTGCTTTCCTATTTTTGCGTTGAAATCACCCATTATGATATTTATGTCTGATTTTTGACAGTTCTTCAAAGCAGACTCCATGTCATTATAAAATTCCTCTATACTTTCTTCACTGCTTTCACTTGTTGGGGCATATACTTGAATTACATTTATTTTAAAAGGTCTTCCGTTTAATTTTACTAATAGAACTCTGTCTGACACAGCCCAATATCCTTTGACAGAATTTGATGTTTGTTTATCTAATATAATGGCTACACCTCTTTGCTGTTCTTCTCCCCCCGAGTAAATAATCTTACAATCCTCTCCTGTCCTTATCCCTGCTCCTCTCCATCTCGTTTCCGATATTCCTAATATGTTAATCTTCTCTCTCTCCATTTCTTTTTTGATGTCCTCCAACTTTCCATCTGCATTCATTGTTCTAACTGATTACCTATCATATATAGCTGGTGAAGTATTCAGCTAATATTTGTAATCTGGACATTTTGAGGGAGGGGCACGTCGCTAAGACAACTTATCACAAACATCAGAAAAAGGTAGTCTTCATTTTCTGGCTGCATTATGAGAAGACAAAAACTGGAACATGAGGTGACAATTTGAACAATTTATGGAAAGAGAGATAGAGGAAGACAGCGAGGGACACTGGTAATAAGGAAAGCTAATTCACACGCAATAATCAGACCAGCGCACTAGACATAGTAGTGCTTGTATGAACTACGCTTGGGTTGGAATATCATGGAAAATGAGGAAGGGTGAATTCAGAGTTGTCCTATCTTGTGGGTCCCAGACAAGAGAGTGTCTAGTTATACTGTCCTCTGGTTTTCTCAGTGTGTGTCCTATCTTGTGGGTCCCAGACAAGATAGTGTCTAGTTATACTGTCCTCAGGTTGTCTCAGTGTGTGTCCTATCTTGTGGGTCCCAGACAAGATAGTGTCTAGTTATACTGTCCTCTGGTTTTCTCAGTATGTGTCCTATCTTGTGTGTCCTATCTTATGTGTCCTATCCAGGCTTCGGCGTCTTTCCTTCACCTCTTGGTTCACTGGGATTTGTTTAGCTCTCTCTGTGAGCCCCACATTTGTGGTTATATCATGCCATTTTATTCCCACTATTATGTTCAGGCAGCAGTTAATGATAGCTTGTAGTTTATTAGAAGTTATGTTTGTTGTTCTTCCTGTTTCTGACCCTTAAAGTTATACAGATTTAACATTGGAGTCAACAATTCTATGTTTGGTGCCAAGTTTAACTTCCTTTGTCTTATACAAATGTCCTAGTAATATGAAAGCCCCTCTTGTCTGTTGTATTCTTATTTTAGTATCTCCGTCGGTTGCTCTATTGTTGTCTATATTGTTCCCAAATAGGTTTATGTTTCCGCATCGTGATTCTGAGTTACTATGGAAGTAAATTCAAAAGTATTCACTAGCTCTCATAGAAGCAGGAGGAAGAAATATATATGACACAGGACATTAGACAAGATATAAACTGAAAGCTTTCCCGTGATCACACCAGGATTTGAACCTTCTAAACATAATTAAGTTAGATACGAAGACGTGGAAAAAGGGGGAAGAGAGTCATAGCTTGACTCCTTGCGGTAAAGTCGGCGAACCAGATCTGACCAAGACTCTACTCCACCACAGTATGATGGCTCCAGTAAAAGGCAGTAGTCGAAGGGTGAGAAAAGACAAAGAGGGTTCAAACGGTTAGGTTAGGTGTCGACAGACAAGTTCAAATTTCGAATCCTAACTGTAAACGGACATAAATAAAACAATGTCTTCTAAAGAGGAACGAGGAAGAAGACTAAATTCATTCTACGGGAAAGCAAATTTCCCTTCTTAAAGTGTCGTTCAAATGGTACAAGTTTAGAATCACTGGCCAAATGCACGCCATGTTGACAGCATGTGAGTCAGACGTGGGGCGACATTGCTCTGGGCCGTAGTGTCAGATGAGAACTGCTAGAAGTTCAGTGAGTAGATAAATAGGTCAAGATCATATCTCTCAAGTCGCGTTAAGTGCTAAGGGCGTCATAATATTAATACTAGATCACTGTGTTAGTAGTTGGAGACCTGCTATCTTTCACACTATAGTTCTTCACAAATGGATTTGCCTGTTTTACCAATCGGTGTATGGAGGCAATTCAAGCCACGTATCTCACAACTGACTACCAAGTTTGCTGCTAAGAGCATCAAACATGTTAGATAACGGTATTAATAATAATGTTTTGCATATCCTTTACAGGACATTGCTGTCAACATCAGCATCTTTCAGCTGTATGTTGATTTCTTGGCAAGATTACGCTCAGTAGTTTGCCATTGCTTTCTGAGCGGCCGGCTCATTATTCCGCAAGTCACGAGCGCGGGTTGAACCGCTTCCAATTCTCGCCTCGATGCGAGACCCTGCGTGGATAAATGGGATTACGGAGAAAGTGGTGTAACCCCTCAGCCAGAGAGACCGGCTAGATAACGGTATTAGGAGTTGGAATTAGCTTTCTTTCTCACAGTCGTTCTTCCTTTCACAAGAAGGTGCCTATTTTACGAGTTGGTCTATAGAAGGTCTTAGTCAGATATGACTGAGCTACCGTATAACATTAGAGGGTACTGCCTGCTATTTGAATGCGCTTTTTTTTAGCGCTGAATATTGGGCGGCGTTCACTAAACCCGATACCCCATATTGTGCCAACAGCTTTGGGCAGAGTTGTGCAATTGGGAGGGTACAAGCCATATCCTGGTGCGAGGAAATGCAACCTAAAGACTAAATGTCATGGCAGGGCAGACCAGGCCCTAAGCCTTGGTTGGCAGCTGGTCTAGGATCGAAGTTCCGACAGGCGGACAGATAGAGCATTGTTCTGCGGATCGGACAGCTTCTGCGGCGTGACTTGTTCCATTCTGCGGCGTGACTTGTTCCATTCTGCGGCGTGACTTGTTCCATTCTGCGGCGTGACTTGTTCCATTCTGCGGCGTGACTTGTTCCATGTGTATTCTGTTCTCTTTCCTCTGTAGTAAACTAGGCAGACCAAGAGAGGGGCGTGCTGTACGGGCAACATATTTTTTTTTCTCGCGTTTCCATCCTGTGTCAGGATATTGCGGTCAACACCAGCATCTTTCAGCTGTATGTTGATTCCTAGGCTAGATTACGCTCATCAGCACGCCACGACTTTCTGAGCGATCGGCTACATACTCTCATAAGTCACTGGCGCGACTCGAACCGCTTCTAATTCTCGTCCGCTCACGTTGACTACGAGAGTATTCGGGATTAACGGAGAAACCTGCTAACCCCTCGGCCAGGCAGCCGACTATGGGCAACATAAGGTCTCTACAATTCAGCCCAGGTTTTGTGTTATGACGAGGTATAACATTCGCTACCACCATAAGCTGTAATTGTTATGCCTTGTTAGAAGCACAAACTTTACAACGAAAGGAAATACGACAAACGGAAATCCCAGGGTAAAAATAGCAATGATAATAATTAAAACAAAATTAAGATAAAAATAATTTACATCACAACAGAACGAATCGACGTTTCTATCTTAATCATCTTCATCAGGAACAACACACACAGATCTAAAGAAAAACGTGAAATTAATAAATTTAATTAAAATTAAAACGTAAACATAAAACAATATTAGTATCAAAAACGTTGTTAGGTTATTGCGTATGCTCCTTTTCTATTATGGCTCTTCAGAAGCTCAGTTGTGAAAGGTGCCAAATAAGAAAATGTGGAGCTCAAGGTGTGCAAACAGTTAGATATGGATATAACATATATATATATATATATATATATATATATATATATATATATATATATATATATATATATATATATATATATATATATATATATATATGAGAGAGAGAGAGAGAGAAGTCAGCAGAGTTATATAGTGGCATCTAAAACAGTATTGATTCCCGCTGGATGCATGCATCCTAAAGTGTTGAATTCTTGGTTTTCTATTTGCCGCGCTTTGTAACTTCCTAATGCTATTGATAGTTCTTTATTGGTAAAAGAGTAAAGTACGTGATCCTGTTTCTACGTAGCCATGACGCTTAAACTTCCCATGCGCTAATGACAGGTTAGGCGGATCAACCCTTACACAGTCAGTGTGGCTTCAACGTTGACTTCTCATTCAGAAAGTAATGGCAAACTACTGCACGTAAAATTGTCTAGAAAGTCAACTTGGGGCCGGGGATGATTGCCACGTCCCACAAAGGGCGTGTAATATTGTGACACTGTGTGAGGTCTGTTGGGTATATGGTGCTAGTCTTATATTGTACAGACAACACGACTCTCATGGGCGCTGTAAGCAATGTCCCATCGGCCGCCTTTACTTCCCGGGAAGTTTCCTGATCGCCATATTTTCTGACTTGACCTGAGGACTCAGGCTAGTTTTAATAAACTACGCCTCTATGATGTGTCTTTAGGCGAATCATAATGAACTAGGCACTTTTAAAGAAGGCAGTTTGCCGTTGCTTTCCTTCCTGGAAGTGACAATACTGGCCGGTTGACCGCAGCCATTGTCCCACTAAAGAGATCTTCTGCCTGCAGTCGCGAAACTTGAGACCATAACCAACAAATATCTGCCAACTGCCCTCAACATTTCATCCACCACCTGCCTTCCCTGGCTTCTTTTGAACATTTCCAATAAACGAATACGAAATAACACCACATAATCCACAGGAAAACACTAAATAGCGTCTCCCGAGGAATAAACGATTCACGTCGTCGCGATTTTACCGGAATCCCATTCCATGGGATTCAAACACACGACTATAAAGCCAACCAGCAAGCTGCAGCGGCTCCCCTCTGTGAGCGTGTGCTTAGCCGATAAAGTATTAATTGATTCAGTGCCATGGGATGATTTATCGTCTTAAGCGATTTCCCGTAACTGCCATGGGCTTATATATCGATGAAATGTTATCATTGCGTTATAATACAACATATCTGTTACTATATTAACAAGTTTTAAGTTACAACTGTGACACACCCACACTTCCTATTTCCGCCGTCTACTATTGTTTGGTCCAAACCTAATTTGTCTTTGGCAATGAATCTATTAATAAACATAAACTACTCTGTAAACACCATCAACTACCAGCACTGGCGTTACATCATAGGAAGATCTAATGAGGGAGCAAGAGGACGCCCGAGAAGATCATGGATCGACGAACACAAAGACAATGAACAATCACATGGAATAACACTATTTAGTGCTGGAAGGTCAACTATTCCTCCCCAAGGTGCCTGACGACAAAAGTGGAAGATGATGGTGTAGATGACACTGTAAACTATACACTCGGTGAAGGAGTGGTGGGACAGTCGTAAACTTATCCTCCCCACGACGCCTGACGGTAAAAGTGGAAAATGATGGTGTTCATGACACTGTAAACTAAACTGTATGTACTGTGAAGGAGTGGTCGTACAGGCGTCAATTTATCCTCCACACGACTCCTGACGGCAAAAATGGAATGTGATGGTGATGATGTCACTCACTGTAAACTATATGTACGGTGAAAGAGTGGTAGCACAGCCGTCAACGTATCCTCCCCACTTCTCCTGTTTGCAACGGTGGAAGAGGATGGTGTTGATGACACAGTGGCCTCGAGGTATGGTGTCCGCCTTGAGTGCTGGAGGTCCCGAGTTCAAGCCCCGGTGAGGGCCGGTTTTTTTTCACGTGGACTTCTAGTAACAACATTTACCCTGTGTCACATGATACTGACAGGTTAACGATCCCATGATATATCAAAACATAAAATGGCTTATATTACACGAGGATGGAAGGTTATTGACCTTTAGATCAGGAAAACCAGCGATCGCTTATTGACTCCAAGATCAAAACAGATATCGCGTGTTTAGATATCGACGACGGAAAAACGGATAAACTATATGCGCGGTAAAGGAGTGGTGGCACGGCCGGATGCGGTAACAATTACAGCACTAGGCTTACAATGTTGTGAAGCAATGAAACGTGTAATAGGAAAAAGGCAATAGAGGTCAGGTCGCTGTGTATGTGTTTCTGTGGGCAGTAACTTCTGATTTGGGTCATGCTGTTTTTGGTTTCCCCGTGATCCATTGAATCTAGGTTAACTCTTGTGTTTCTGAATAACGAAGACTCTCGTGTTTCTGTTGAGTTTTAAATATCTTTTGGTTGGTTTGGGTCGTGGTTGGTTACTTGGGTGGTTGGTTGATTGGTTGTTTAGATATTTATTTGGTTGGATAGCTGTTTGAATGGTTGATTGGATGGCTGGTTGGTTAAATTGTTGTTAAGTGATTGATTGGATGGTCGGTTGTTTGGATGGTTGATTGGATGGTTGATTTTATGGTTGGTTGGATTGTTGATTCTAAGGTTTCGTTGGATGGTTGATTTTGTGGTTGGTTGGATGGCGGGTTGGTTGTTTGACTGATGTGAATCCCTTGGAATATTGGGAGCTTTCACAATTATGTCCGATGCATTGACATTCAGGTCACCTAAGTTCTGACCAGGGAGTACATCTGTTGGGGTTAAAGTTGTGTAGCAATATGGAGTGAGTACGCGCCTAACAAACCAAACAAGGCTTCTTTAGTGCTGTATCTGCACTATTGTCGCTTGTATAAATTTCACTGGCTCTTTTAATTTACTCAGTGGTCCATAGAGTTTATCTTCCAATGTTGTTTGCTTTAGACCAGAAGTTTTGCCTAGATATGTCGCATTTGTGACGGGCTTGGAGTATGTTTCCGGCTGTGTGCTGCGCCAATCCACATGTGCACGAGGCTAATTCGCCAATTTTGAATTTTGTATACACGTGGTTGCACAATTGACTGTGTCTTGTTCTGAGGGGCATAATAATGGTTTGTTCTTGTCTACTAATAAAATGGTATTCATCTTGTTCTGGTGCTGGTGGCATTCTCGTTTATTTGATCATTCTTTTCTGCTGGCACAAACGTGTTAAAACCAGGAATGGTGAGGTATGAGTTCGCACCTTCCGTATACAGGAAAAGGTATGCAATGTTTCAAGTGTTTTGATACTAAATCGGGAATTGTGAAGCGAAATGTGGGCACAAACTAACTGAGAAATGCAAAGTTAGATATGGATATAAAGTTTGGGGTATAAGCATGAATGGAAAGGATGTAAACAGAGTTAAACAGTGATATCCATAACAGTACTGATGCCAGCTGGATGAACACACTTCGCAGTGGTGATAAGTACCTCTCTATTCTTAGTCTGACAGAGCTGTCTGAATAACATTTGTAGGCTTAGTTCATCACCCAGTGGCTTGGCCTATGCAAGAAGGTAATGGAAATACGGTATACTACTACTTCTTGGCAGTTACCATAGGCCTGGTTATAAAATAATTATGTATTCTTAACGTCCAGGTTACCACGAGACGGAGTGTAGTTTTGGGGGAGAGGCTGACCTCCATCGCCTCCTGGTTGATTGCGACAAGAACCCAGGTCACGAGAACTTTATTCCGGTCAATGAGTTCAGTCTGGAGCACCTACCCGAGGGCTATAAGTAAGTTGAACAAGATCTGTCCTGTGTGTTCTTCAGCCTGAAGTTGATCTCTTTTCTTAAACATGACAGCCGGTGAGAATCAGCAGTGATTCGAATCGCGTCGGTAACTTACGGGGTATGTGAACCGGCCGCTCAGAAAGCAATGGCAAACTACTGAACGTAATCTTGCCAAGAAATCAACAATCAGCTGAAAGATGCTGGTGTTGACAGCGAGGTCCTGTAAAGGATATGCAAAACATTTTATAGTCCATACACGTGCTACTACGTCCAGTGCAATGGACGGATGTTTGCTTGTGGATTAGCTTTCTCTATTACGTGTCCCTCGCCATTAGACGAATCCACTCTGATTTCTGTGGTACTTGAGAAGTCAACATTTTAGGCAAACTGGCGGGTGTAGCCGTTGAACCCGCTACCTCATAAATACACCGGAAGTTTAAGAGAGATTTGTTATCCATTCGACCATGCTGATCTCCATTTGTAGTTTTGATTCGGCTTCAGTACAATAAGATTTCGATCATGTCACAAGAATGAGAAAGCGCATCAATCAGACAGCAACAAAAGCCAGGACGAAGATGCTATCCTTAGAAAAACTAAGTTGAACTACATGGGGAGCCAGCTAGAAAATACTTAGCAAAGGTTATCAACAGAGCATACGACCACACCCCTGATATATGGGTCAGAAGACTTAACATTATATATCTTAGGCCTACATGCATAATATGTTTAAAGGCGTATAATTTTATATTTTATATGCTCAATGTATCCCAACATGTCCCATCTGTTTAAGTCCCCGCTAATCACTGGTATCATGAAGGCTAATAGACTACAATGGCTGGGGCATATAGAAAGAATGGAAGATAATAGGGAAACAAAACTCTCTTACACTCAGGAAATAAATGACCGTAGACCCCGAGGTAGACAAAGAAGACGGTGGAGAGATAATATATATACAGACCTACAAGCACTTGGAATCACCGACTGGCAAGAGAAGGTCAACCAGAGAGACGAATGGAGACGGATTGTATCTGCAGCAAAGAACCTCAATGGCTCGGAACGCTGAAGAAGAAGAATATGTCCCAAGACGCACAATTATGTATCCCACTTAAACTGCTTAAGTAAAGCCTATGTGGGAGCAGCAGTGTGGGGCCGCACGTTGTCGTGCAGGTTAATGACGCCACTGGTTGCTTTGTTACCAACCGTGAACAGAATTTGTGATAATCTAACCTCTCTGTGACAATTCGAAGCATACTAGTCCTAGACATTTGTGGAAATTCTGTAGAAAGATCTGAAATTGTGAAACGGCGCTTTTCCACTATGACTTGGTCGACTTTTTGAATTAGCTCATCTGTCACACATGAATGTCGTCCTTGTCCACCCTCATCATGTACATCTTTACGCCCATTTCTAAATTTCCTGCACCAATCCCTCACAGAACTGTCACTCATAACGTTATCACCGTACATACGACACACTCGACGATGAATCTCGGCCGCAATTTTACTTTCTGCTTGAAGAAAACGAATCACACCACGAATTTCACAGCTGGCGGGAAAGGCAATAAGAGTGTCCATGTTTGCTCGTTCGCAATTCATGAACCACAGAACAAATGCGACTGTATGTTGGTGTGTAGTGAGCTAAAGGACTACCGAATGATGCAAGCAATGAATGGTATTGCTATGAATGGTCATAGTATGATACTTTAACCAGCCAATCGGCGGTTGATTTTTGAATAGCCCTCGTATATGCTCTCCTATATGCTCATTACTCTTCAAGACGTAAAATTGTATATTCTAGTTCTATACGCTCAATACATATCAAGTCGTGAAACAAGGGTTCTCAAGTTTTACTTGTAATACTATTTTCAGAGACCCAGACATTGTGAGCTACATACGGGCACAGGCAGATCTTACAGTGAGAATCGCCTCCAAGTTCACCAGTATGCACCGACCGGAAGGCTACTCCTTCTACAACTACCGTGGCAAGAATTTCCTGAGAGTCGGCTCGGGTTTCATGCAGTACGTCTACCGAAACGAGAGACGTTCCAATAAACCTTGCCCTTGTCCCGAATGCAAGAACTCGCCAACGCCTCGTTTGGAATGGGCAAAGCTGAAGATTAGAACTGCGACCCACGTGGTCTTTGATGACGACGAAGCTGAGAACACAACTGTCGAGTTCTTCTATGACGACGACAAGCAGAAGGATAAAGTGAAGCGTGTCTATGGGGAGTGTGTGCGGTTTGGGACTGTCCGCGGAGACTGGTGTGACATTCGTTGTGTTAGTCACGACATTGAGCTTTGTGATTTCCTTAAGGAGACCTGGGGCCGGTGGCGATGGCTGGAGACAAAAGTCAACCAGAAGTATACTGGTGACCAGGATCATCGACTGGCCATCCTGGTGAGTCCATAAACTACCTTTCACTAAGACCTCTGTATGTGAGTAGCTGCTTAGTAGTGTAATATGGCCCTTCTGTATCTAATAATAGGTAAGCACCAATCACGACAACGGTAACAATAATGAAACAGCAATAATAATAATAATAATAATAATAACAAACAATAATATAAAGAAGAAGACAATAATATCAACAGCAATAATCACAACAACAGCAATAATAAAACAACAGCAATAAAACAACAATAACAACAGCAACAATCACAAGAGCAACAATAACAACAAGAATAATCACAACAACAATGATAATAAAACAACAACAACAATAATAATAAAACAACAACAACAGTAATAATAAAACAACAATAACAGGAATAATCACAACAACAACGATAATAAAACAACAGTAAAACAACAATACCCACTGCAACAATGACAACAGCACAATAACAACAGGAATAATCACAAAAACAAAGATAATAAAACAACAACAACAATGTCAGCGTCTCACACAAACACAGGTATTCTTAGATCCTTCACATGCACTCAAGAAAATATCAGTCTTGCATGTGGTATCAAATATTTATTCAGGAGAACCTGATTATCGTCAACATGTGCCCATAGGGCGGTTACTTAAATACATCGTCATTATATACACAAGTGCTAACTAACAAGCAATCATAGCACTCAGGCAATCACACACAAAACCCTGCACTCAAATACTCGCTATCTTCAACATGGCAACGGCAGCTAGCACTCCCACAAAAGCTAAACACTCGCTCCTTGAAACACATGCGTCCTTCCCCTAAACCGTCGAGTCCCAGTCTGAATCTCCTCACGCTGGCCGGTTGGTCACGTGGTACTGGACCCCGTGTATCTCGGGACAACCGGGCTGTCTCAAAAGTTGCGTCGTACTGCTGTCCGCCCGTGTTGTGTCGGGTCTTTCAGTGCAAGGCTGTCTAGTCAATCCAGGACGGAGTCCCGTAGACTTGTGTCCCTTTTATAACTGGGTCTTGTCCTGTCTATGACATCTCTGTGTCCCTGCCTATGTCATGTCTCTGATATCTCTAATGTCCGGTAGATGTCCTGTCTATGACATCTCTGCACCGTTACCTATGACCTGTCTAACATATCTCTGTGGTCCTGTAGATGTCCTATCGATGACATCACTGCATCCCTGCCTATGTCCTGTCTCTATTATGTCCCTTGTCCTCTATATGTCCTGTCTCTATTCCCCAACACGCTGACAAACAACAATAAAGCAACAATTACAACAGCAACAATGACAAGAGCAACAATAACAACAGGAATACTTACAAAAACAACAATAATAAAACAAGAACAATTAAACAACAATAACCACAGCAACAATCACAATAACAATATAATAATAATACAACAACAATAACCAAAGCAACAATCCCAACAGCAGCATCAATAACAACAACCACAAGAATAATAAAACAGTCACAATAATCACAACAGTAGCTTTTTGTTTCTCAGGAGAAACTTAACATCCCGTTTTGTCTCGTTTTATCTTCTCTCTTTGGGACGCAGGGGTGTTTCCAAGGCACCAGGGCCGGGTTATATACTGGCCAAGAACTATTGACGCGTCCTCGTCGAGCGTCCTGGGCAACAGGTCCCTTTGGGGTCCTGGCTAAGGTCAATAGGATCGCCGATTCCTCCGAAGTCAGAGAGTGTCTGCCTGTACGGCGAGGAACCACCAGTCTGCACACCAATAAGCCAGACATGGGACAACGGATACTCATGCAAACCTCAGGTCCTGTATGACATCACACTGATGTTGGACAACAGGATGTCTTCATCCGACATACAGGACTTCGCGTTGGAGCTCAAGCCAATGAACACAAGCAAGCATCTTCTCTCTTATCAGAAGAACCGGTGTCAGTGACTTTGGTGATAGTGAGACGCGCAGTTTCATAAATCTCCGACACACCAAGTCGAGGGTTCGAAATCAGCCGCAGGCGATTTAGACATATCATTTGGAGATGATGATGATGATGAGCTAAGAAACGACATCACTGCACTAAAGACATTCCCATACGCACTCGGTCCACTCGTTCAACAGCCAGCGAAGAGTCATACTTATAATGGTACTAACAGCCATCTGATTGAAAGTTATCCTGGTCTTTCCTCTAAGTTTTAAGATTCGGCCAGATCCCCTGCCCATCCCCCGCCATATCATTTTCTTCACATTCGGGTGCTCAGGCTGTTCCCCCGTTTTCTCCACCTGGTCCCACAGACGCTCGACCACCTCTCCCGTGTCTATAAGTAATCTACAACCGAGAGGTCTATCCCTGCCAGCCTGTTCATTTCCCCCCCCCCCCGCACACCTGCAGGAATAGGGCAAAAATATCCATACAATTCTCACAATCTGTGACCTCTGAAGCGAAGATAGCCATTGTATATGAAGCATTTCTTTTTCTACCTTACTAAGCATACTCCAGTGTAATGGCGACGCGATGACTCGCTGTCTTGGGGGAGAAGCTGTTCAGTGTTCTTCTGTGGATTCCTTATGGAAATTCCCGTGAAATTCGTGTGGATAGTGTTTTTCCTTTGGATTATGTGATGTTATTTCGTGTTCGTTAATTGGAAGTGTTCAAAAGAAGCCACGGAAGGCAGGTGGTGGATGAAATTATGAGGGCAGCCGACAGATATTTGTTGGTTATGGTCTCGAGTTTCGCGACGGCAAGCTTTCTCTCTTTCGAGAGACAATGATTGCGGTCACCCGGCCAGTATGTTCACTGCCATAGAGGAAAGCAACGGCAAACTACCTCTTTGAAATTGCCTAGTTTATTATGATTCGCTTAAAGACTGATCATCGCAAGACAAGGACAGAGACATTAAAATTAGGAACATGGAACGTTAGGACGTTAAACAACGACGGAACATTAGAGAACATAACACAAGAAATTCAAAGAGAAAAAATTAATATATTAGGTATGTGCGAAACGAGATGGACAGGAGCAGGCATCAAGATACATAAAGATTTTAAGATTATTTATTCTGGAGGTGAGGATCGACATAGGGGAGTGGCAATAATTTTGGACCGGAAAACATCAACGTCTGTTCAGGGATATTGGGCCGTGTCGGACAGAGTTCTACTAGTTAAATTGAGTGGCAGACCTTTTAACATAAATGTTATTCAAGTATATGCCCCAACAGGAGAGTCCAGTGAAGATGGTGTAGAGGAATTTTATAATGACATAGAGTCTGCCTTAAAGAAATGTAAAAATTCAGAAATAAACATTATAATAGGGGACTTCAATGCAAAAGTAGGAAATCAAGGGGATAGATACACAGTAGGAAACTATGGTTTAGGAGAGAGAAATGAAAGAGGATACAGACTAGTAGAGTGGGCAAAAGAACAGGAAATGATTGTAGGAAACACCTGGTTCAAGCAACACCCTAGAAGATTATGGACCTGGAGGAGTCCTGATAGCAGGATTAGAAACCAGATTGACTACATTCTCATTAGCAGAAGATTTAGAAACGCCCTAACAGTAGCAAAAACAGTTCCCAGTGCTGACTGTTATAGTGACCACAGATTACTCACAGGAACATTGAGGATAAAGTTGAAGAAAGTCAAGTATACAACAGGGAACACTAAATATGATTTGTGTACATTGAGTAATGACAAGGAAATACAAAACAAATTCAACATAGAAGTACAGAACAGATTTGAAATATTGTCTGATCTAGAGATCCTATTCCAGGATGTGGATGATCAATGGGAAATGTTAAAGAATTCAATCAATATGGCTGCAGAAATAACTATTCCAAAATTAAAGAAGGTGGGTCGTAAGAAATGGATGACTGAGGAAATTTTACACCTCATGGAAACAAGAAGACTCAACAAAAATAATCCTGCCAAATATGAAGAAATTCACAGACAAGTCAGAATATTATGTAGGAAGGCAAAAGAATCATGGCTTGAGGAAATGTGCTTAGAAATTGAAAAACAACACAACAGTCAAAATACCAAATTAGTGCACAAAAGGATTCAGGAACTTACTAATAAAAGAACAAGTACATCAACAGGCTGTCTAAGAACTAAAGATGGCAAAATCATAATAGAAAAAGATCAGATTCTACATGTATGGACAGATTATGTGAAAGACCTGTATAATGATAACAGAGAGGAACAATATGCTATTAGATTTAATAATGAAGGACCAGCAATTTTAAAGATGGAGGTTCAAAATGTTCTTAAGCATACGAAAGCTGGCAAGGCCCCCGGTGCAGATAACATCACAACAGAAATGATTAAAGCTTTAGAAGAATTTGGACTAGAGCAAGTCACTAGACTGCTGAACACATTATATGATACTGGAGATATACCTTCTGAATTATGTAATTCTGTATTTATTGCAATCCCAAAGAAATCAGGAACCTTAGAATGTGATCAACATAGAACAATTAGTATAATGAGTCACATCACAAAGATTTTGTTACGAATTATCATGCAAAGAGTGAGGAAGAAAATACAACCTGAAATAGGGGAAGAACAATGTGGTTTTGTAGAAGGAAAGGGTACAGTAAATGCTGTGTATATGCTGCGAACAGTTATTGAACGTGCTTTAGAAGTAAACAAGGATATACATCTTTGCTTTATTGACTACACAAAGGCTTTTGATAGAGTAAGACATGTCAACATTGTGGATATGCTTGCAGATCTACAAATTGATGGGAAAGACATTAGACTTATAAAAAACATATATTGGAAACAACAAGCTGCCATAAGAATTGATAATGAAGTAGGACAATACCAACCTATTAAGAGAGGTGTTAGGCAGGGATGTGTAATGTCTCCAGATCTTTTTTCCTTATACAGTGAAAATATTTTCAGAAATGTAGAAGACCTAAATGGAATCAGCATTGGAGGACGAAACATAAATAACATTAGATATGCAGATGATACAGTATTGATTGCAGACAATGCACAGGATCTGCAACAATTAGTAGACGCTGTGGTTGTACACAGTGAGCAGCTGGGGTTGGAATTAAATTGTAGGAAGACACAGGTTATGGTCGTCACTAGGAAGAACGAAGTACCACAATGTAATATACAAGTAAATGGGAATATTCTTCAACAAGTGAATCGGTTCAATTATCTCGGAACAGTCATAACATCTGATGGCAGATGCCTTGAAGAGATTAGAACAAGAATCGCCATTGCGAAAGTAGCCTTTAGCAAGATGAAAAACATTCTGACCAATAAAATGATGTCAATTGAAACGAGAAAAAGAGTGTTGAGGGGATACATAGAGCCTGTTCTTTTGTATGGATGTGAAACTTGGACAATGTGCAGTCAAGTTGAAAAACATCTGATGGCTGCAGAAATGTGGTTTCTGAGGAAAATGCAAAGAATACCATGGACAGATAGAAAAACCAATGACCAAGTACTACAAGAGACAAATGAAAATCGTAGATTGATTAGAGAAATTAGACGTAGACAGTCAAAATTTTTTGGACATGTTATGAGAAGAAATGGACTGGAGAACTTGGTGACAGCTGGCAAGATCGAGGGGAACAGACCAAGAGGAAGACCGAGAGGAAAATACCTGGATGGCTTGGCCACATGGCATGGACGAGACAGGAACACTGAGCTGATCCACGACTCTGGTGATCGAGTGAAATGGCGAATCATGACCGCCCACGCTTTCCGGCATGGCACATGATTGATTGATTGATTGAAGCATACTCCGTGAGTTCGTAATGAATACAATATGTGTTGCAGCAGTCTCCTTCAACCATCGGAAGGCTGATGTTACTGCTCCCATCTCCATTCGCATTCTGGAGGTTGAAGTCTCAAATGCCAGACTCTCCCTTTTTTCAAGCTTCGTCCTTAAGCTTTAGCATTGAAACCCCAGCTACTACGTCTGTTTCTCGCCGTTGACCCATACGGAAATATCAATTGGGGAATCCATTGAGGCCAAGAAGACACTTCATAAATAAATATGCACGTATTGCTTGGCGCTCAAAGAAAGGGAAGCAAGAAGTAGAGACTTAAAGACGCATTAGACAACATAACATTTGAAAGCTATAGTTAACGACCAGGATTCGAACCTGTCACTTCCAAATGAGGATATTGTCTCGTTGCAGGAACAGCTGTTCTTCGACGCATTACCAGCTAAACACCCGTAAAAAGGTGTCTTCATTACACAGGTCTGTCATTCACATGAACCCACAGCTATGGAATATTGACAGAATTCGTATCTAACCATTCAAATATCAACATAGGTCTCAGAAATTATATTAAAGCAGCTTAGGCCACATAACAAACATACGCAGGGCTTCAAATTAAAACCTTAACAATGTGACAGAATTTTACAATAACCGTGCCTTTGCCTTGTAATCTGTCAATATAGTTGTTAGGATATCAAGGGGGTTCAGCATGTTCCATCACGGTGCAGATGAACGTGGTGACGTCATAAGGACAGTTCAAAGATAACCGGCCCATTTTTTTACATTTTTACAAATTGGGTACCAAACAATTATTATAATTTTCTGGGGTTCTGACTAGGAAGGAAAAACGACGAGGAAGGTAACCAGTCACTCCATCTCATCTGTCGTGGCCTAGAGTATGTGAAAGTATCATACGTCACATCCCAACGGCTGTATTTGCAATTGGATGGTCTTACCTCCAGTGATGAACAGTTGTCGTGGCTCATTTCTCGCTGTCATCCGTTGTCTTTTCTCCCACATTTCTAGCTGTCTTCCTTTATCTTTTCTCTCATATTTCTCGCTATCTTCCTGTATCTTTTTTCTCACATTTCTCGCTGTCTTTGTTTGTGTCTCCCCCCCCCCCCATTTCTTTCTGTCTTTTGACCCACATTTCTCGCTGTCTTTCTTTGTCCTTTCACTTATATTTCTTGCTGTCTTAGTTTGTCTTTTCCTCCCACATTTCTCGCCGTCTTTCTTTGTCTCCCCCCCCCCCCGCCCCCATATTTCTCGTTTTTTCTTTCTTTGTCCTTTCCCTCACATTTCTCGTTGTCTTCCTTTGTCTTTTCCCCCACACTTTCGTTGTCTTCCTATGTCTTCCCCCCCCTCCCCACATTTTTCGCTGTCTTTCTTTGTCTCCCCCATCCCCCACATTTTTCGCTGTCTTCCTTTGTCTTTTCTGCCTATAACCCTGCCAGTTAATTCAATGTTCCAGATGTTTTTCTCGTAATGTGGCCAAAAATTTGGACTTCACAAGGTTGATGTTTGTTACATGTTGTATTTGTGTCGTATGATCTTTCGACAACTTTTCGGTTACTTGTAAATTCGACTGAGACATTCACGATCGCCTTGTCCTCGTGTGGGTGGTCATCTATTCCTTTCTTTCTTCCTTTCTGTCTTTCATTCTTCGCTCAAGTTCTTCCCCGTCCACTCCCTGCCTTCCCTCCCCTTCCATCCTGTCCCTTCCCTATTTTTCCTTCCCTCTTTTTTCCTTCTTCCCCTTCCCCCCATTCCTTTTCAATCCTTCTTCTTTCCCTCCTTCTATCCTTCCTACGTTTCTTCGTTCGTTCCTTCCTTCCGTCCTTCCTTCCTTACTGCCTACATGTCTGCATTATTTCTTTGCTTTTCTTTTCCATCAGTCAGTCCTTCTGCCTGTTTGACTTTATTTTAAAAAGTAAATATGCCTACGGTAGCAGTTGTAATAGCCATGCTGTATTTAATCTCTTAGTATAAGGTATCCCGTATAGCCGGTCTCCGTGGCCTAAGTCTTGCGAACGTGGTTCGTGAGCCGCTTACCAGGAGTTCGAAACGCAGCCGTGACCGATTTGTGCAGCAGACCGTGTCGCGTTGTGTTATAACGTGTTGATATGGGAGCCGGTCATTCAGAAACAATGGCAAACTACTGAACGTAACATTTGCCTAGTACATCAACAGCAGATGAAAAATGCTGGAGTTGACTGCAACGTCCTGCAAGGGATACGCAACATAAAGCAAAAAAAAAACAAAACAGTATAACGTACATCTCCTACCACGACCGTATGTTCCTAAATTGAATATTTGATTTTATAGGACACTTGTCGTTATCTTTCAAACAATAAATATTCTATCTACAGGTTTCCCACCCACATGGCTGCAGCAAAGAGGTCAGTATCGGTGTCTGGAGACACAGAGACATCATTGAGAGGTCACGTGACTGGGAGAATTGTGTCTACACTTACGACACCCCGACCTGTCCTGGCAGCAGTGGCGCCCCTGTGTGGATTCTGGGACAGATGAAATGGGCGGGTTTCTTCGGGCGGCACCCTCACAGTGGCCGGCCCTTGCAGGGGTTGAATATCAGCGCTATTGGGTGGGACAAGAGGTCAAATACGATGAACTGAAGTGTATGAGTTAAATGATATTTAGACTATTTATAGACTATTTGCTCTATTAAGTATTAAATATTGAGCACAAACCACTACTGGCAACGCTGATCGTATTCTGGTATGAACCTAAGGCCTATCCACGTCAATATGGAAGCACTAGACTCGAGTTTCGCCCTCGTTTGAGCTCGTCAGTAGTGCATATCCCTGACCGGATCCGGAAACTATTAAGTATGGCAACAGGTCAAACATGATGAAGGCGGGTCAGGAGCTCAAACACAATGAACTCATGTGTACACGTTGATTGGTGGACTATTAAGGCTATTCGGTGGGACTACAGACCACACACGTTGAACATAACGCGGACGTGATGATTAGTGCAATATCAGCGCTATTAAACAGGACAAGATACCAAATTCCGTGAACTACTCGGCGTGTGCTGATTGGCTGAATATCAGCACTAGTTGATGGAACACAAGATAAAACATGACGAATACAAATGTATGCTTTCATTGGATAACTATCAGCGCCATTTGACGGAACAAGCGATCAAGCAAAACGATGTAAAGTGTGCACGACTAGCACTCACAGAAGAGAATGAGACAAAAGTAGATATCAGAATATATCCCAGTGCTAGAGGATCTGGTGACTGAACTGTTAAGATATCAGACACGCACACCGTGAGACTAATGTTCCAATCCTTTGTAAATTCCCATTACCATTTGTTGAAAAAACAAGTTTCCTCCTCGTTCAACCGGTGTTAATTTTTTTTCCAGCCTTGATTATAATTGTGGTGGTTCATAGGGCGGTTTAAATTTTCCGTGTCCTTTGCGATTTAGACGACTTCCACAGATGCATGCCTGGCAAATGGCGTTTTATTTATCAACCAGACATCTCAGAAACTCAATTTGAGGTTGTTCCAGATAACGGAACAAGGAGTTAAGTATTGATTTAATGGATGCTCGGTGAGAAATGTATACAGAAGCAACAAGGCCTGCAGTTATGTATTAAATACAAATATACTACATCTAGTGTGTGCTGATTTCTAATTATACCCTCTATTTCTATGAGTTTCAGTCAATACATGCGAATGTATTTCTCATGCTTATACCCTTGGCCATTCAAAATCATCAGTGAATGTATTTTTCATGCTTTGTACCCTTAATCATTCAAAATCATCTGCGAATGTATTTCTCATGCCTTTGGCCATTCAAAATAATCTGCTCATGCCTTATAACCTTGGCCATACAAAATCATCTGCGAATGTATTTCTCTTACTATACAACCTCAGCTATTCAAAATCATCTGCTAATATATTTCTCATACTTTACATTCTCGATGTCTGTTTGTCTTATTTACTTCTCCCAAAAAGGGGAAATCAGACAAGTAAATATCTAGATGGATTTTCCACATGGCATAACCGAGGCAAGAACATATAGCTGATCCACGACTCTATATGCAACTAATTATGAGTCTCAATGAACAACTGCGAATTCCCCATATAATTGTGTGTTATATCATTGCTTGCATTGTTAAATACTGTTGTACATTTAGTTGTATAACAAAGACTGGCTATTTGTATATTTATGCCAATAAAATTTAGTATTCTGTTGTATTTGTTTGCGTATGTTAATGTGATTTTCAGTTCGATGCATGATGGATGGTAAAATTAGTGGAACTTCGCTAAAGCTGTGAAATGTAAACAATATAAAATAACACACAGTAATGCAGCTTTACAGAATACAATTATGGAATCCATGAGAATATTGCGGCGACTAGCCTTCATCAGCTGGTTTGGAAGGACTGATAAAACGATGTGACAAGTGCATCAATGTTGGTCGAAATTATGTTGAGAAATAAAGGGACAATGTATGTATAAAAACAAACTGGTCTCAAGTTGTTATCATATTTAGTAATTTTTCTACAGCCATTTGTGATTTACTTATTGACTTACCCTTGTAAAACCCATATCGGGGACCAGGGATGGAGTTATACTCTGGACTGAATTATAGATAGTATGCGTTGCCCATGCAGCATGATCCATCTACCAGCCTGCATATTTTACTGCAGAGTAAAGGTGATACCAATACGTCTGAAATAAGACAAGCTGCAATAGCTGGCGGATCATCAAAGCAATGCTCTGTCTTCCTGTGGAATTGTTGACCAGTTGCCAATCAAGGCTTAGGACCTGGTCTGCTCTGCCATGACATTTAGTCTTTAGGTAGCATTTCCTCGTATTAGGGTAAGGCGTGTACCCTCCCAAAATCATTACTTCGCCCTAAGCAGCTGTTACAATGTGGTGTGTCGGGTTTAGTGAGCGCCGCCAAATATTCGGCGCCAACACAAAGCAGATATTAACGTCTACTGTCACACGGTAGTTCAGTCATATCTTAGACCCGACAGAACTATCTGCATAATAATAATAATAATAATAATAATAATAATAATAATAATAATAAATAAATAATAATAATAATAATAATAATAATAATAATAATAATAATAATCCCCTTCAGTCTCATTTGGCTATAGACTGATGTGTCCCACGCGCAGGACTTCAGCTACAAAGCGTGGCGTTCACGTCAACGGTTTGTGTCTCCTCTAATGGTTGTAATCAACATCCACGGTGAAGCTTGGCGGTTCTCTCCAGGCGCAAACTTGGACAATCCTTTGTTGCCCACCAATCATGTTCTCATCCTCCACATCACTGACAAATCGAAGGGAACTGCGAGAACCGATGCAGTTTCATATCATTTTAACATCCAGGATGAAGCTTTAATATTTTCTTCAGGGCGCAAATTTGAGAAAATATGTCCATAAAGCTGTTTTCCTCCTCAAAATTATTGACAGGTCGATGGGAGTTGCAAGAACCGATACAGATTTATATCATTTTAACATCCACAGTAAAGCTATAATGTTCTTTAATTAGTGTACATATGGAAAAGTAATGAATGAATCACCGAAAAACGAGAAGTAGATTGTGAGCTTTACTAAAGCACGACTACAAGAAACAAAATGGGCGTTGCAGCCAAAGCCTTCGTCAGCACAGAACATACAAACAAAAATAGACTAACAAATACACGAAAGACACTACATGAAAGTATTAATTTCATTTATCTCTTTTCTTGCTTGCGCGGCTATCCGTGAATCATATGGAATATGGGAAAGTACGAGAGGGCTTAAAATGAAAACCTTTACAGTAAGATAGAAATTCCATGCCATTGTCTGGTAACATGTCAATATTGTTGTTAAGGATGTTAAGAGTGTTCAGAAAGTGACATCACAGGGCAGACAAACAAGATGACTTCATAAGGACAGTTTAAAAATGGTCGCCCCACTTTTAACATGCACCAAAGAGGAGCAGCGTTCTGTTACCCATTTTATTTTAAAAATCAGTGAAGGGGTGAAACATGTAGAAATTCATCGGCGAAAGAAGATCCAGTATGGTGATGCACGTCTCTAAGTGGAGCAAGTGTATAAGTGGAGTAGGAAGTTTCAAAACGGCGTGACTACTGTGACAGACTGTTCACGACCGGATCACGCACCACATCGAGTAGTTAACCCAGAGAATTGTTTTTACACTTAATCGACTGAAGGACTTGCATTGAACATCTAAAACTGATACATTTGTTCTTTACATTTTCAGAATATATTCACACAACAACAACAACAACAACAACAACAACAACAGAGGTTTTTTATTTTAAACCTCATATGTTTGGAAAACCAGTTGTGTCTTCCATGAAACAAGTCCGCCCCCCCCCCCCCCCACACACACACACACACATCACTGATAGATCAAACGGAATTGTAACAACCAATACAGTTTGATATCAATTAAATGAGAAGCGTTTCCAGAATAGTACAGAGACGAACACTACACGATTTAGTTGATTTGGTCATATACATTAAAGCGTAAATATAACTCAATCGGTACGAGAAATATGACAGATCGAGTAGTATTTTTCAATACAGGAACGTCTAGAAGCATTGTTTAGAGGTTAAACGAAATTAAACGTGTAAAGTGGTATTACTTAGGTACCTTTGATCATATAGAACGTATTTATTAACAAACAGACTCTAAAGTTGAGGTATTCTTAGGACCTTTTCTGAAATGTCTGAACTATGAAAGTCACGTTTTTACAATATACAATACCAACTGGGATATGCAAAGACACCCGTCAGACAGTTAAGGAGGACGAAGATTGTTCTAAGATCAGAACTCTTAGAGTCTGAAATTCTTATTAGAAGGAGAACATAATCGGATGGTTATTCGTATTATAACGACTATGTTTAAAAATAAAAAAAAAACAATGGTATATCGCTGTGAATAGAAAGTGAAAAAATGGGAATTAATTTGAATAATAAACAAACAGAAGCCATGGTGATATCAAAGAAACAGATTGTGCCTAAATGTGCAATTAAAGTACAGGGCATTATTTTGAGGCAAGTTCAGACATGCGGATATCAAGGCACATGGATAACATCAGATGGAAGATGCATTGCTGAGATAAAGAGTAGGACAAGCAAAAACTGCATTCTATCGAATGAAGAACGTTTCGTGCAATAAGTCACTGTCCTTGAAAGTTAGTTGCATATTACATAGAACCAGTTTTAACATACCGCTGCGAATCCTGATTAGTACACAGTCGAAAAAATCCATGGAAGCCTTGAAGATGTAGTTTTATAGAAGAATGCTGAAAACTAATTGATCAGCCAAAATGAGCTATCTGGACATCTTAAGGGAAGCTAAGTCGCAAAGACAACTTATCACAAACATCAGAAAGAAGCAGTCATCGCTTTTTGGCCACGTTATGAGAAAACAAAAGCTGGACCATGTTGTGACAACCGGAAAGATTTGCGGAAAGAGAGGTATGGGAAGACAGCGTGAGAAGATTCTTGACAGTCTTGTAGTATGTCAAGGAAGGGTGTCAACACACGAATTGATCCATAATGTCGGAGATCGTATTTTGTGGAGAGGCATGATCACCCACTCCAGCCAGCAAGGCATTTGATGATGATGAATGGACATCACCTGCGAAGACAATTACAATTAAGACTATTGAACAGACGTCGATTAAGTAAATACGTGAATGCACACTTTATTCTGAATACCGTTTTAACTGCTATGTTAGCGAGAATACCTCATTAGATCAACAGCGGCATGTTTCCAGTTATAACTAACCGAAGTGATATCGAATCATCTGGCGTATTGACCAACATTTATACTGTGCGTGAATACTGCAGGGAAGACGAATGACAGGAAATCAAGGAAAAGAGAGATTGTTGTTGTTGTTGTTGTTGTTGTTGCTGTTGTTGTTGTTGTTGTTGTTGTTGTTGTTGTCGTCGTTAATTAACTACGCACGCCCTTTTCACTCCACTGCTTTATTCTTTAAAATCTGACACCTGCATATGCAAATCTGAGAACCGTGGCGTTGTGTAATAGAGACTGCAATAGATGCCTGTCTTTAGGTTCTTTTGGTGCCAAACAAGATTAATATATTATGAGAAAATATAATCATAAAAACCGGTGTCAAGCAAAATCAAGAAATACAAAACTGTGTTGAAGACGTGAGAAAAACATATCGTGGTAAATCACTAACAGAAACACGCTGCATTAAAGCAGTGACGATAGCAACATACTTTGCAGAAGCAGCAATAAACGTTATACGCAGTGACTAAGCTGTGAAAGAGGCATCCATCGCATATGAAAACAATGGTAGTGGTCGAAAATACTTTTACAGATCGCAGAGTCGACAAAAGAAGTGTCTTCTCGCCATTGCGAGAAAAGAGACTGACAGACGACTGATGAATAATTCAAGGGAGGCAGTGGTCAAGTCTTCTAAAAGTATTATAGAGATAATTGTAGAAAATCATAATAACATGAGGTCTATGCACACACAAAAATCGTAAACGAGGCAGTCTGTAGATATATATTCCTAATTAAAAATATTATTAAGAAACAAATGTACTATCATGATGCAGAAAAAAAAGAGACACAAAAGCTTCAAGAAGACTAAGCTAAGTAATAGTAACAACGGACTTGTAAATTGTAAGTGTAATAAAGTTATAGGATACGAAACTATTTCTGACTCAAATCTCACCTCATCATGTTCCTCTTGATTAGATAAAATAAACGTTAATAGTGTTATTTAAGCCATAGAATCGACATGTTGCAAATTGTTATTAGGAGAAGATAATGCCAATATAATAAAAGATAACAGCATTCGGCGTGTCTAATGAAACAAATAGGACAATGTAGTGGAGAACACATAGATTGCAATAAACTGGTGATCACCAAAGGACATACTATAGCTTATGTAAGAGAATATTTAACTGAAGGCCACGGAATTGCTATCAGTTAGCAAGTATGCTAAATCTTTACGACAACAATAGTTTAAGATGAGATAACTAATATTTGCCATGATTACGATGAATGAAAACGTTTTCTTTTTGCAAACTGGCAATCAAAAGAAGACATCTATTCCAGAGACACAGCAGATATTAGAAGATAGATACTGAGCACATTGGATTTCGCGAACACAGAGATACTGACGTTCAAATTACATGTTTGACAGAGTATTTACATTTATGAATTATGGAATGTAGAATTCTCTGTCGCAGAGAGTTTTATGAGTAATAGATGTGTTCTCATTAAAATTAAGACACTGATAGGGGACGATACTTCTTTTACATTATTGAGGTAGAGAATGTCCCATTTGTTTGGCACTTAGGTTAGCAGCGCTTCTTGGCAACTGTCATCTCTAATTAACGTTTTTTTCACGTGATGTTTTGGAAGGGATCAGGGCGTCGCAACATAGAGACTGCTACCACTGCCTGCCAGTAGGCAGTTTTGGTTCCGTGTCAATGAATTTTTAAATGTTTCCAGAAAATGCTACGTACTGTCAAAGATTTAAAAAAAAAAAACATGCTGTCAATTATGTATAATATAAAGCTCATAAACGGGCACTCTCCCGCTGTTTATACTTCACCTCGACACTGCTGGTACAAGAAGAACAAGATGAGATGAGAATGATGTATAATTTAAGCAACGTTAATTTTGTTAACTGTTTTTGCTGACTGGTGAGGGCGATCAGATTTTCAAAACCATGTGGTTAACAACTAGATTTGGTGAAACCTTTTGAGTCGTTATGTTTCACCTGCAAAACTTCATTTATAATGATTCGCACACACAAAAGTGAAAGACGTAAAGGGGATTAGAGTGTTCCGTGGACAATTTTAAAGTACTTTGTTTGTGTTGAAACATCTGATAGTTATTTGTAAAATATTTGTGACAACATTGAGTTGTTACAGACAAAATCAATAATTTTACGATAATAATTAATTTAAAGCGAATTATTGTAATTATAGTGATGTGACTCATTATGTTATGATGAGAACGATGATGTTGATATTTCTTCTTCTTTTATCTTCTTTAAAAGTTTTGACAGATACGTTCACAGTCAATAGAGGAGTGAGACAGGTATGTGTACTCTCTCTCTCTCTCTCTCTCTCTCTCTCTCTCTCTCTCTCTCTCTCTCTCTCTCTCTCTCTCTCTCACTCACTCACTCACTCTCTCTCTCTCTCTCTCTCTCTCTCTCTCTCTCTCTCTCTCTCTCTCTCTCTCTCTCTCTCTCTCTCTCTCTCTCTAGTATATACATGGTCAGAATATCCAAAGAAGCAAGCCTTGACAGAACAGATTCGGAAAATTTAGAACTCTTTACTACAGATGAAACACAGGAAATAAATGAACTTCTGTTTTAAAGACGATCAGTGCCTGTTTATAGCGACGAGGGCAGACTGCAAAATCATATTAATAATCTGAATTCAACCTGCAGCAGATATAATATGAGTATAAACACATCAAATACCGAAGTAATGCAAGTTAGCAGATCGCCTGGTCCACTAAGTATACAGATAAATAGCACAACTCTGAAACAAGTTAAAGAATTCAAATATCTTGGAAGTTTGATCACAGAAGATGGCAGACTGGACAGAGAAATCGAGATCAGATGTCAAAAAAAGTGCACTTACATATCAACTATCACCCATATTGAAACATCCAATTATACCCATGTCCGCAAAACGACAGATAATAAACATGATATTCACGCCAACCATATGCTACCAATCTCAATCTTGGACTTTATCCAAATCACACTCTCGCAAAATCAATACCTGTGAGATGAAATGTCCGAGGAGAGCTGCCAACCTAACAATCCGAGACCGAGTAAGAAATGTTGTTATCAGACAGACAGTGGGATCAACACCTTGTGCCACATTTATTCAAAGACAGAAGATCAAGTGGTTTGGCCATCTCGTCAGAATGCAACACCATCAACTACCATCACTGGCTCTACATCAAAGATCATCCGCGACGAGACCACGAGGACGCCCAAGAATAAAATGGATTGACCACATCAAAGACATTGTACAATCACACGGGAATGATACTATCCAATGCCACCAATCGGGCGCTGGAGCGCAAACTATTCCTCCCTATGACGCTTGACGTCAAAAGTGGAAGATGATGATGATGATGATGATGAGAATTTTGAGAAAATCTTGAATTGAATAGAGAGACCGAGCCAGATGAGACAAAAAACGGATGCAATAATCTACTTTAGACTTTCAAGTCGTAGACTTTATATTTTAATATCAAGAGGAGTCTTGTGTGATCTATGGGATGTCGTTTCTGTGTGTGATCTATAGGATATCGTCTCCTTGTGTGATCTATAGAATGTCGTCTCCTTGTGTGATCTATAGGATGTCGTCTCCTTGTGTGATCTATAGGATATCGTCCCTTTGCGTGATCTATAGGATATCATCTCCTTATGTAATCTATAGGCTATCGTTTCCTTATGTGATGTGTAGGATATCGTCTCCTTATGTGATCTATATGATGGCGTCTCCTTGTGTCATCTATAGGATGTCGTCTACTTGTGTGATCTATAGGATATCGTCTCCTTGTGTGATCTATAGGATGTCGTCTCCTTGTGTGAATTATACGATATCATCTCCACGTGTGATTTATAGGATATCGTCTCCTCGTGTGATCTATAGGATGTCGTCTCCTTGAGTGATCTATAGGATATCGTCTCCTTGTGTGATCTATAGGATATCGTCTCCTTGTGTGATCTATAGGATATCGTCTCCACGTGTGATCTATAGGATGTCGTCTCCTTGTGTGATCTATAGGATATCGTCTCCTTGTGTGATCTATAGGATGTCGTCTCATTGTGTGATCTACAGGATATCGTCTCCTTGTGTGATCTATAGGATGTCGTCTCATTGTGTGATCTATAGGATATCGTCTCATTGTGTGATCTATAGGATATCGTCTCCTTATGTGATCTATAGCATATCGCCTCCTTGTGTGAATTATAGGATGTCGTCTCCTTGTGTGATCTATAGGATATCGTCTCCTTGTGTGATCTATAGGATGTCGTCTCCTTATGTGATCTATATCTTGTGTGGATGTCGTCTCCTGGTTTGATCTATAGGATATCGTCTCCTTGTGTGGATGTCGTCTCCATGTGTGATCTATAGGATATAGTCTCCTTGTGCGATCTATAGGATATCGTCTCCTTGTGTGATCTATAGGATGTCGTCTCCTTGTGTGGATGCCGTTTCCATGAGTGATCTATAGGATATCGTCTCCTTATGTGATCTATAGGATATCGTCTCCTTCTGTGATCTTCAGGATATCGTCTCCTTGTGTGATTTATAGGATGTCGTCTCCTTGTGTGATCTATAGGATGTCTCCTTGTGTGATTTATAGGATGTCGTCTCTTTATGTGATCTATAGGATTTCGTCTCCTTGTGTGATTTATAGGATGTCGTCTCCTTATAGCCATATGCAATGAACATGATCTTTGACAAAATCAAATGGATATAATACTGACCACACTTTTCGTCATGTTTACTTATGTAATAAACAATTACTCATAATACCACATCCTCGGTGTCTTGTTGACATCGTAAGCTGTACACACATTTATTGTTTCACATCCGCACTGAATGAAATGGAAGATGGTGTAATCAAGGGGTTACTTTAATTGAACAGATTACGGCTAGAAAGTATTTGAATAAATATAACAACATTTCATAGTCCACCGTAAGTACCAGGAAGTGAAGACATTCAACTCGCCGTGCAAACAGTCCCAGCCTGTGTCTTGACTCAGGTTTTGATGGTACTTTCTGTATGATCTTCTACGTTGGACGGAAATGGCGCTATAACACTTCAGTAGCCAGAGCGTGATTGGTTACATTGTTTTCGTTATTGTGATTGGCTGCATACTGGGCGTGTATTTCTGGCTCTTCGTGGTTGGCTATCTGTAAATATCAAATGAACAAATAAATCGTTAGTTTTTTTATTTTATGTTTTTTTTTTTTTTATTGTAAAAAACATCAATTTTCAGTAAGCGCCTGTGAAGAAATATCTCAAATATAGGGCTGCGGAAGTTAACGATTAATTAATCGATTAATCGTTAATTTGTTTTTAAACGATTAATTCTTTAAACGATTAATCGAAAACTTTTCTCCCATCACTTATACAAATGAACCGGATGTCGAAAAATTTTCGGAAATTTTAAACATAGTGCTGCAAACACAACCGAATTGCAAAATTGTACTGAGTTACCATTGTGTAAGCTGCAGCAAGATGTACCAACAAGATGAAACAGTATGTTTATTATGCTACAGAGTCTTCTACAGGTCAGAGAAGCATTAACTGTCTACATGTCAGATGAAAAAATGCAATACAAAGGTCCAAAACTGTCAGATTCAGATTGGGAGAAGATTTCGAAATATGTCAAAGGTTTTGACTTATTTTGTCAGACCACTGTCCTGCTTGGCGGTCAAGATTATGTTTCATGTAGCTGTGTATTGCCACTGCTATCATCGTTGACAAAGCATATGACTGTAAACTATGATGATCCGGGCTTTACATTGGCACCTTGCCGTCTTGACAGACGATAGTTTGTGCTTCAAAAAGGCATAATAACTTTTACCCATGGCGGTAGCGAATGTGGCTGATAAGGCCAATTCGCGCTGTAAATGTTCGTTCGCAGTGGGTGCATGTGAACACGTGGTCATTTCCACCGTCATGCACCATCTTACGTCTCACACGCTAGGTGTGTGACATATCTGCAATAATTTTCTCCTTTGTCTTTATTCCATTTCTGATGTTTGCCCTTCATGCAACACGTTCAACGGCGACTTGCTCCCAATGTGCATTATCAATGCCTGTATCAATTATGTCGCGCTTACACACATCTTTGTATCGTAGTAGAGGCCGACTCTGAGATCTCTTACCCATCTGTAATTCACCAAAAAAGATGTTCTTTGGTATTCTACCATCATCCATCCACCTAAGATGTCCTATCCATCTAAGTCTACGAAGACTGAGCATGGAATACACCGTCACACAACCTGATCTTTCCAATACTTCAGTATTTGTGATTTTGTCTTGCCACTTAATACCAAGTATTCTTCGCAGACACCGCATATGAAAGCTGTTTAAATATTTCTCTTGGTGTGAGTAAGTTGTCCAGGTTTCACTGCCATAAAGAAGAGTACTAAGGATACAGGCTTGATAGACAAGGACTTTTGTTTTGGCAGTAAGCTTCCTGTTCTCCCAGACTCTTTTTCTTAACCTGTTCATTGTTGTTGCTGCCTTCCCAATCCGGATGTTGATTTCCTGATCTAGGGATAATTTGTTATTTACCACTGATCCTAGATTTGTAAAATGGTCTACCATCTCTAGTCCGACGTCGTCAATAAAGATTGATGGTACCTCATGTGCACCTTGTGACATAATCTGTGTCTTCTTTTTGCTAATTGTTAAACCAAACTCAGAACAAGCATTGGAGAATGCAGATAGTAGATATTATAATTCTTCCTCAGAGTGGGTCGTAACTGCAGCATCTTCTGTAAAAACCAACTCTCTGATCAGTACCCTCCTAATTTTGGTCTTGGCCTTCAATCTCTGAGCATAGTAGAGGCCGCCATCTGAGCGTGAGTGAATGTATATACCACCATCCTGATCACGAAATGCATATTTCAGTAGAAGTGAAAAGTATATTCCAAAGAGGGTGGGAGCTAGTACACAACCTTGCTTACCTCCACTCTTGACTTCAAACTCTCCAGAAGTTGCACCATCTAACTTGATTATACCCTTCGTGCCTGTGTGGAACGATTCCACAATGGACAGAAGAGTTGATGGGCAGCCAATCTTCTTTAGTGTCTTGAACAGACCCTCACGACTGACCAAATCAAATGCCTTTGTAAGGTCGATGAAGACAATAAACAGTGGTTAATTCTGTTCACGGTATTTTTCTTGCATTTGTCGCAATGAGAATATTATATCAATGGTAGACCGGTTCTGTCGAAAGCCATACTGTGATTCGGGGTAGACTTGATCTCCTAGGACTTTATGTCTGCGCAGAACAATTCTGGCAAATACTTTTCCAACAATACACAGAAGTGAGATACCCCTATAGCAGTGGGAGGCGTTTTGTGTGATATTAACTGGCACAGGAAAGGAGCAAAATGGGGACGACCCGTTGCTGTGAGGTTGGAACCGCGACTAACTAACTAACTAACCCCTATAGTTGTTGCAGTCGCTCCGATCGCCATTGTTCTTGTACAGTGTTATGATGCTTGAATCTTTGAAATCCTGTGGGACTTGTCCTTCTCGCCAGCATAGCTCTATTAGCTTGTGGATCTGTAGAGTGAGTGTGTCTTGCCCACTCATGATAGCCTCTATTGGAATCCCATCCTTACCTGGAGCCTTGCCAGATGCAAGTTCATTTATAGCACACTTAACTTCAGTTATGGTGGGAAGTGTGTCCAGGTGGTCAAGAGTTGGTTGAGCCTCTATGGCGTTGAGGGCATCATCCGCTAGTTTGGTCTCACTTGAGCAAAGCTCCAAATAGTGCTCTACCCATCTGTCCATCTGCTGTTTCTTATCAGTTATGATTTCTCCAGTCAAGGTTTTCAATGGTGCGCTTCTTTTGATCATTGGACCACAGTCTTTCTTTATTCCTTCATACATGCTTCTGATGTTTCCCTTATCACTTGCGATTTTAATGGACTCACATAACATGATCCAATAATCATTTGCACACTGCCTGGCAGCCTTCTTTACATCCTTCCTAGCTTGCTTTAGCTCACTCAGAGTGTTACGCGTTGGTCTTTCCTTGTTTCTTAAGAGAGCTACCTTCTTCTTATCAATCAAGGGCTGCAGAGGATGGCTGTTTGCCGCAAACCAGTCCTGCCTCTTATGATCCACAGTGCCGTAAACAACTACGGCAGTTTTATAAAGATATATAAACCAATATCGCTGTTTTATAAAGAGTTTCCTTAAGTTGACCCCAGTTTTCACTTACTGTACAATTTTCTGGTGTATCAGTGAAAGCTTCTTCAAGTTGCTGTTGAAACTGAAAGCACTTTTCAGGATTGTGAGTGTTAATAATATTAATCCTGGGGCTAGATTTGTGTTTAGCTGTGTAGATTCTCTTTGGTCTCAGTCTAACCCTTGCAACAACCAAAGAATGATCCGTATCACAGTCAGCACTGTGGTAACTTCGAGTCAATGATATATGGTTCAGATGTTGTCTCAGTGTGATGATGAAGTCCAGCTGGTGCCAATGGCCGAATCATGGATGTTTCCATGTTTCCGGGCTACATAGCTAAATTTAAGGCAGCACCTATTAATGACTTCAGTGAACGTATAGCTAAATGACAAGTATTAAAATACTGCAGATTGCAACAGCACTTTATCCACACTACAAATACCTAAAGTGTTTGTCAAACGATGCAAGAGAACGTAATTGGTCACGTACTGAACAACAAAAAGCAGTTCATGTTCAAGATGAGCAGATGGAGACTGCTGCAACGAATGATACTGACATTGACAATGAAACTATATGTAAACCAAACGAAGAAAGTATTAAGCTAATTGAATCTGAAATGGAGAAGAAAGTTGCTGAATCGGTTGACCCTTTACAATCGTTGAAACTTAATGACATCGATATCCAAAATTGACATTCTTTGCCAAGACCATTCTGTGCATACCGGCTACCTCAGTTCCATGTGAACGATTGTTCAGCTCTGCTGGGTATATTGTTAATAAGACGCGCTCGTCACTTGAAGCAAATACTGTCAACATACTCGTCTGTTTGCCGGTCTCCCTTGTCGAGAGGTTAGCAGCTTTCTCCGTAACCCCGAATACTCTCGTGGTTGACGTGAGCGCACGAGAATTGGAAGCTATGAGAGTATGGAGCCAGTCGCTCAGAAAGTCGTGGCGTGCTGATGAGTGTAATCTAGCCTAGGAATCAACATACAGCTGAAAGATGCTGATGTTGACCGCAATATCCTGAAACAGGTTGGACACGCGGGAAAAATTATTATTATTATTATTATTATTATTATTATTATTATTATTATTATTATTATTATTATTATTGTTGTTGTTGTTGTTGCTGTTGTTATTGTTGTTGTTGTTGTTGTTGTTGTTGTTGTTGTTGTTGTTGTTGTTGTTGTTGTTGTTGTTGTTGTTGTTGTTGTTGTTGTTGTTGTTGTTGTTGTTGTTGATGATGTTACATTATCTCCCGTTGATTAATGTTTACCGTAATGGTGTTCGTTGTAAAGTTTGTCCACTGTGTCCGTGTTTAGTATTTCTCACTGTAGCTAACTGTTGTTGTTTCTTAATATCAGGTTACCACCAACGACTGTATTCTTATCTTCCGTAATTGTAAATATGGACTATACCGTATTCCATAGAGTGTTGACTATTTTAAGATGTTCGAGCTGCAGCCTTAGCAGTAGAGGAGGGGGAAAGAAAGAAAGCACAGTAGACGGCGGCAAAGAAGAAGGGCAGAAGGACGGAAGACAGGAAGGAAGGACGTGAGGAAGGAAGGAAGGAAGGAAGGAAGGAAGGAAGGAAGGAAGGAAGGAAGGGAGGAAGGGAGGGAGGGAGGAAGGAAGGAAGGAAGGAAGGAAGGAAGGAAGGAAGGAAGGAAGGAAGGAAGGAAGGAAGGAAGGAAGGCGACCAGAAGGTACGGTACCTTTTGTTTAGTTGTATAATGTGTCCACACGTCCCAGATCTCATTGACCAGAGGTAACACAGCCATGGCAATCATTGACAGAAACACCCAGATCTCCGACAGTTTTACCTGTAGGCAAACCGTAGGAATAACATGTAGTCATTGATTAAAATATACATGACTGGCACCTTGCCGTCTTGACATACCATAGTTTGTCAAATGGAGTTATACCTCACCATAGCACAAATCCCGGGGCTGAACTTTGAGACCATAATTTGTCCATGCAGCGTGATCACTTTCTCTGCCTTCCTAGTTAATACCAGGGCGAGTCAATAAGTAAGTCGCACAGTTCTGTAGGATGGTAGGTAAATGTAGTGGGTGTTTTCTACAGGTGTCATTAGGTGACATTTTCAAAACCTTGTGGATAAAACTAGATTTGGTGAAAACTTTTGAGTCATCATGTTGCACCTGCGAAACTTTTGAAGCTTTGAAGCCTGAGAACTTTATATTCCCGTTTGTTAGGTGGCGCTAGGTGTCTCGTGCGCATGCGCAACGCATAAACAAAATGGCGACTACATTTACGGCGTGTAAAACCTAAGAGCAGTGTGCTGTTGTGCGTTTTTTTTTGTGGGCCAAAGGACTACCTGCAAGGCCATTCATAAGGATATGCTTCCAATTTACGCTGACAAATGTTTGTTACGTAAAGCGGTGCATAGCTGGGTAGAAATAGTTTCTCAAGGACGCTCTAAAATTGTTGATGAAATCCGATCTGGTCGTCCTGTTGAGATTGCAATAGAAGCATCCGTGCAGCGGATGGAGGAGATGATTAGAGGTGACAGGCGAGTAACGATAGACTCTGTAGCATCTGCAATAGGGTGCTCACATGGTTCAGCATACAGCATAATGCATCATCGATTGAAATTTTTTTTAAAGTATGCTCAAGGTGGGTACCCAGACAATTGAAGGAGGAACACAAAATGAACCGATTTGGCCTGTCCTTGCATCATCTCTGTCGATACGAAGATGAAGGAGAAGACATGCTGAACAGGATTGTTACTGTGGACGAATCATTGGTGCATCACTACCAGCCCGAATCAAAGCGTGCTTCAATGAAATGAAAACATCCTTCTTCGCCTTGTGTCCGAAAATTCAAGGTTACGCCATCAGCAGGGAAGGTTATGCTGACAATGTTCTGGAATTGTCAAGGAGTGCTTTTAACCAATTTCAAGAAGACAGGTGACAATGGGAATTCTGAATCGTACTGTGAAGTTCTATCGATGCTTCATGATGCAATTCGAAGAAAACGTCCAGGACTGCTGCCTAGAGGAGTGTTGCTTCTTCAAGACAATGCCAGACCACATACGGCTCGATTAACTCAGGAGAAAATTAACCAACTATGGTGGGAAGTTCTGGAACATCCACTTTACAGCCCCGACTTAGCCCCTAGAGATTTCCATCTATTAGGTCCACTGAAAACCCACCTTGGCGGGAGACATTTCGCGAATGACGCCGAAGTTGAATGTGAAGTGAAAACATGGTTTAGAAAACAGAGCACGCAGGTCTATGTAGCCGATTTGGGAGGGCTGATAAAACGATGGGATAAGTGCGTCAATGTTGGTGGAACTTATGTTGAGAAATAAAGGGAAATTACATGTATAAAAATAAACTGGTGTCAAGTTGTTATTATATTTTGTTATTTTTCTACAGCTATTTGTGACTTACTTATTGACTTCCTGGCGTAGTTAATACTTAATAAAGATGTTCCGAAAGCAGATAAAGAAATTCAAAAAGAATACCGAGTGGCTGAACAAAAGGTAATAATAATAACTAAAATACAGAGTATACATGAACAATGGGAAATGCAAAGGGTCTCATTCATCAAACAAGCAAAGCCATATTACTGGAGAGCAGCCGAAAAGCTAAGAAACAATCGTTCACTGAAGAAATCTTAAAGTTGATGGACAACAGAAAATAGACTAAAATGACAATCAAGAATATAATAAGATAAATAACGAAATAATAGATAAATGTGTGAAGGAAAAAAAAGTGGTTTAACGAGCAGTCCAAAAAAAAAAAATGAATTAAATTAAATTAAAGATACCAACAAAAATATGCACTGGCAAATAAGTGAGCTCAGGGGAAGAAAAATAAGAATAAATACAGGGTGTTTGAAATCAAAAACAGGAAAGATATTATTGGAGGACGGAGCTATAATAAAGAGGTGGGATGAGTATATAAGAGAATTATATGATGGAGAAAGGGAAGAATTAACAGAAGAAAGTAACTTAGAACGTCCACCTATT
Source organism: Cepaea hortensis (assembly GCA_963921405.1). Taxonomy (NCBI): domain Eukaryota; kingdom Metazoa; phylum Mollusca; class Gastropoda; order Stylommatophora; family Helicidae; genus Cepaea; species Cepaea hortensis. Next base: position 18,282,644 of record OY992896.1, read on the forward strand.
CTAAAAGAAGAAGTCACTATCGCTGTCAAAGATGTGAAGAAAGGAAAATCACATGAGCCAGATGGATTCACTATAGAAGAATTAGAAGTACTGGGAGAATTTTGAGTAAATACATTAACCAATATGTTGAATGATATTTACAGTAGTGGATATTGTTCCGAACGATATACTGAAATCTATATTTATAGCTATACCTGAAAGACCAGAAGCAATTGAATGCGAAGATTTTCGTGCAAGTAACCTCATAAACCGTATCACTAAGAAGTATAATGAGGAGAACAAGGAAGAACATAAAAATATAAATTGGTGAAGAACAGTATAGATTTGTGGAAGGAAAAGTTACAAACATTGCCATATATACATTACGAAATACTAATATAAAGATCAATACAGACATAGAAAGACATATATATGTGTTTCATATAACTTATTATGTGCGTGAAAGGCAGACGTGGTTGCGGCCTTGTGAAAGCATGTGTACACCTCGGAGGAGCAAATGGATCACCATGGTCTGGCAAGAGGCGTTTCATCGCGTAAAAAGCTGAGTTTTTATTGAGTCTAAAAAAGCCGGTTTTGGAGTGCATGCAAAGCAATTAGAAAGCAGGATCTTAGACAAACTAACAACCAAACAACCAGGCGGCATTTCGACCGCTGACTTACCCAACCATGGAACTGTGTCCTTGACATTACTCCTACCGCCACCATGACAGCTGGCCAGATAATCACCAGAAAGCCAGATACAATTGTTGACATGGAGTAGGCCAAATTTTTGGCTCCATGGAATGCTTTTTGCACCTCCTGGAGGGAGGGCCGGTTCTCTAGCCTGTGCGATCCATAGAGATTCAGTTCTCTGAGGCCAAAATAAAAATAACAAAATAAAGTTAATGTGTTATATACACACTTTCTGTCTTCTTCCTTTTTCCTTTTTCCGCCTTATTCCTTCTTATTTCCTTCGCCCTTCTCACTTCTTCTTCTTCCTTACTCTGCCTTCTCCCCTCTTCTTCTTCCTTCTTCTTCCTTTCCTCTTCTGTTTTCATCTTCTTCTTTCTTCCCTCTTCTTCTTCCTTCTTCTTCCTTCTTCTTCCATCTCCTTCTTCTCCTTCTCCTTCTTCTTCTTCTTCTTCTTCTTCTTCTTCTTCTTCTTCTTCTTCTTCTTCTTCTTCTTCTTCTTCTTCTTCTTCTTCTTCTTCTTCTTCTTCTCTTCCTCTTCCCTTTTCTTCTTCCTTCTTCTTCATTCTTCTTTCTTCCTTCTTCCTCCTTCTTCTTCTTTCTTCCTTCTTCATTCTTCTTTCTTCCTTCTTCCTCCTTCTTCTTCATTCTTCTTCCTTTTTCCCTCTTCTTACCTCTTCTTCCTTCTTCTTCCCACTTCTTCCTTCTCTCCTCTTCTTCCCTCTTCTTCCTTCTTCCCTCTTCTTCCTAATGTCTTCTTCTTCTTTCTTCCATCTTCCTCCTCCTTTTTCATTATTCACCTCTCTCTCTTCTCTCCTCCTTCCTTCCTCCGCCGCTGCCGCTGCGTCCTCGACATTATCTTCGTCTCTTCCTCATCCTCCTCATCCTCCTCCTTCTCCTCCTCCTTCTTCTTCTTCTTCTTCTTCTTCTTCTTCTTCTTCTTCTTCTTCTTCTTCTTCTTCTTCTTCTTCTTCTTCTTCTTCTTCTTCTTCTTCTTCTTCTTCTTCTTCTTCTCCTTCTGCTGCTGCTCCTGCTACTTCTGTTTCGTTCACATTCAGATGTCATTATAAATGCAACCGGCAATATGGAAGACTGGGAGTTGTAACTTTCGCGTCTTATACATAACTGTAATGAATGTAAGTGAACAAATTAGGAAGAACTTGGAAGCAAAGTAGATGTGTCTTCTGAGACGAATGTTACGAATTCCTTGGACTGGCAAAGAACTAACAACGATCGCCTGAAAGAGTCTAATGAAACTAGAATAGTATGTTCAACAATAAGATTGAGACAAACAGCTTTCTTTGGTGATGTAAGGAGAAGAGAGGCATTGGAGACCATATTGACAACTGGAAAGATTGAGGGGAAGAGAGGCAGAGGTAGACCAATAGAAATGATGCTGAATGGAATGAGGCAGTGGCGTGGAGAAATATCATCAGCAGAGTTGATCCAGAAAACCAAAGACCGATATCTGCGTTGAGTCATGAACGCCTAAGCCAGCTGACATGGCACTTGATGATGATGAGGATGATGATGATAATGATGGGAACACATTGTTTTGAAGATTATATTAGTGACCTTTACAAAGATGCCAAAACAAAAGTCACTTTTAGAGACAACGTAGATGTTACATTTTTTGTTATAGAAGAATGCAATATTTCGGAAAACAGACCAAAAAGGGAAAAGCTCCAGGACCAAAAATAACAATTATAGAAGAATTAGACACCCTTGGGGATTCCGTGTTTACATGACGAAGACAACAGCGTGGAAACGTTTGTTCTTTGTAACGCATTCTATATCTCCTACTTTTTAATGTAACCGACTAGAATTATACTAGAAACAGAGGAATACGCTGGAGAATGATGATGAATAATGAAGTGATTGCGGCAGTTACAGCAGAATGAAACCAAGAATCAAATGAACGACAAGAAAGAAAGACACACAGACAAACAAAAAGGCATAGATAACAAAACAAATAATAATAAAACCTGAAAACAGAAAGGGAAACAATCAAACCATAAATAAGATTAGGAAAAAAGATAGAAGACAAACTGAAAGAAAAAGAAACAAACACACAAGGGAACAAAGAAATAAATAACAAATAAACAAAAACAGACAGAAAAATAAAAACAGACATTATAACTCCATTCATACTTCTGATATTTTTCCATCCAGGGAGACAACGGGTTGTCTATATCTCGGGTTGTCTCCCAGATTTCAGCCCCCTTGCTTGCGTCATATCCGTTGTTCTTGACCAAGCTGACGACAACGGTGATAACTCCCCCTACCAAGATGGCGGCAAGGTTACCAGATAGCATGGCCAGTTCACTCCCTGAAAATAAACTGTTGAATATACAGAACTAACCATAACTAAACACCGGAACAGGCAGTTCTCCATGAGACCCAAGCAAATAATACAATGATGAGACCTAGGTAAAGAAATCAATGAAATATATTGATGAGACTCAAGCAAAGAATACAACTAAATACAATGATGAGACTCAGGCAAAGAATACAATTCACATTGCACACATTCCACATTGCACATTTTCCACATTGCACACTTTCTACATTCTATACTTTTCACATTGCACACTTTGTACATTTAACACATTCCACATTCTACACTTTCCACATTCTCCACTTTCCACATTCTATACACTTACCACATTCTACACTTTCCACATTCTACACTGTCCACATTGTACACTTTCCACATTCTACACTTTCCACATTCTACACTTTCCGCATTCTACACTTTCCACATTCTATACACTTTCCACATTCTATACACTTTCCATATTCTATACAATTTCCACATTATACACTTTCCATATTCTATACTTTCCACATTCTACACTTTCCATATTCTATACACTTTCCACATTCTACAATTTCCACATTCTATACACTTTCCGCATGTTACACTTTCCACATTCTACTCTGTCCACATTCTACACTTTCCACATTCTATACACTTTCCACATTCTACACTTTCCACATTCTACACTTTCCACATTCTACACTTTCCATATTCTATACACTTTCTACATTCTACACTTTCCATATTCTATACACTTTCTACATTCTATAAACTTTCCATATTCTATACACGTTCCACATTCTACACTTTCCATATTCTATACACTTTCCACATTCTACACTTTCCATATTCCATACACTTTCCACATTCTACACTTTCCACATTCTATACACTTTCCACATTCTTCACTTTCCACATTCTACACTTTCCACATTCTATACATTTTCCACATTCTACACTTTCCAAATTCTATACACTTTCCACATTCTACACTTTCCATATTATATACACTTTCCACATTCTACACTTTCCACATTCTACACTTTCCACATTCTACACTTTCCACATTCTACACTTTCCATATTCTATACACTTTCCACATTCTACACTTTCTACATTCTATACACTTTCCACATTCTACACTTTTAACATTCTACACTTTCCACATTCCACACTTTTCACATTCTACTCTGTCCACATTCTATACACTTTCCATATTCTGTACACTATCCACATTCTATACATTCCAAATTCTATACACTTTCCACATTCTACACTTTCCATATTCTATACACTTTCCACATTCCACACTTTCCACATTCTACACTTTCCACATTCTATACACTTTCCACATTCCACGCTTTCCACATTCTACTCTGTCCACATTCTACACTTTCCACATTCTACACACTTTCCACATTCCACACTTTCCACATTCTACTCTGTCCTCATTTTACACTTTCCACATTTTACACATTCCACATTCTAGACATTCCACATTACTCACTTTCAGTATTGACCACTTTCCACATTACACATTTTCTATATTTCACACTTTCTACATTCTATACTTTCCATATTGTACACTTTCCAAATTAAACACTTTTTATATTTTACACTGTCCACATGCTACACTTTCCACACTGCACATTTTACACATTTTATACTTTCCACATTGCACACTTTCAATATTCTACACTTTTTTACAGTGCACACTTTCTACATTATACTTTTTATATTGCACACTTTCTACATTCTACGTTTTCCACATTGCACACTTTGTATATTCCACACTTCCCACATTATACACTTTCCACATTCCTCACTTTCCACATTCTTAACTTTCCATATTGCACACTTTTCATATTCCTCACTTTTCACATTCTTAACTTTCCATATTGCACACTTTTCACATTTCTCACTTTCCACATTCAACACTTTCCAGATTGCACACTTTCCACATTCTACACTTTCCACATTCCTCACTTTCCACATTCTACACTTTCCACATTCTACACTTTCCACATTCTACACTTTCCACATTCTACACTTTCCACATTTCCCACTTTCCACATTGCCCACTTTCCACATTGCCCACTTTCCACATTGCCCACTTTCCACATTGCTCACTTTCCACATTGCCCACTTTCCACATTGCCCACTTTCCACATCGCCCACTTTCCACATTCTACACTTCCCACATTCTACACTTTCCACATTCTATACTTTCCACATTGCCCACTTTCGACATTGCCCACTTTCCACATTCTACACTTTCCACATTGCCCACTTTCCACATTCTACACTTTCCACATTATACACTTTCCACAATGCCCATTTTCCACATTGCCCACTTTCCACATTGCCCACTTTCCACATTGCCCACTTTCCACATTGCTCACTTTCCACATTGCCCACTTTCCACATAGCCCACTTTCCACATTGCCCACTTTCCACATTGCCCAATTTCCACATTGCCCACTTTCCACATTGCCCACTTTACACATTGCTAACTTTCCACATTCTACACTTTCCACATTCTACACTTTCCACATTGCCCACTTTCCACATTCTACACTTTCCACATTGCCCATTTTCCACATTGACCACTTCCCACATTCTACACTTTCCACATTGCCCACTTTCCACATTCTACACTTTCTACATTCTATACTTTCCACATTGCCCACTTTCCACATTCTACACTTTCCACATTGCCCACTTTCCACATTCTACACTTTCCACATTGCCCACTTTCCACATTCTACACTTTCCACATTCAATACTTTCCACATTCTTCACTTTCCACATACTACACTTTCCACATTCTACACTTTCCGCACTCCACACTTTCCACCGGCTCATACCTGTACTATTCCACCAGTCTGCGAGTCCACCGCCATAAGTGGCAGCCACGCCCAGCCACACACATAAGGCGATGACCGTCCCTCCGACAGTGCCAGATATCATGCCCTCACTGGTCAGTCTCTCCCAGAACATGGTCAGTGTGATTGGAATGACCGCTGACCCGTTTAGCACCCCCATGAAGAGATACACCCAACCCAGACTGGCCTGTGGTTGTAGATCAACAAAAATAATGGTACTTGGAAATGCCATGGCAACACGGCAAAGAGGTTATAAGTAAAACCAATAGGCATAAAGTCAGTCAGTGTAAAACCAGTAGACGGAACTTCTTTCAGTGTAAAACCAGTAGACAGAAAGTCGGTCAGAATACAACCATTAGGCAGAAAGTCAGTCATTGAAAAATCATTAGGCAAAATGTCAGTCGGTGTAAAACCAGTATAAAAGGACGCGTCTGAAAGAGAGAAATGAATAAGAGAATGACAATATGCTTTCATCACATCACGCGACATAACTTTCTACTAAAACACCAAATCAAAGTGAAAGTTAAATGGACAAGAGCTGGTGTGGGCAAAGATATGAAGAGACAAACAGCATGACATTGTGAGCAGAGACCAGTCTAGAAGAGTGTGCATCGAAGGCTCGGGTGGACATTGCCAAGGTGATCCATTACCGAGACGGAGACTGCCATGACAACACTAGATGATTATACAAATGTTATAACTGTGAAACCAGAATTTTAGTTTAGTTTAGTTTAGTCAACGGATCAATATCACGGCACACGGGTGTAACCCATAAGTGCTCAGTTCTACTCCTAACTCAGGCCTGAGTCCGGAGAATCTCAGCTCAGTGCACGAACTCCATAGCACCGGCGAGGATCCTGAAATACTTTGGGTAGATTTTTAACTCGAAATTTTGCCTGGGCAACGCCCTTAAGCTACTCTTTTTCAATTTCCAACTGCCAAGGGATTTTTACGTGCGCAACAATGCACACGAGCGTCCGATCTCATTACGCAGAGACCAGGGGAATTTTGTTACTAGAAGTCCATGTGAAAAAATCCCGGCCCTCAGCGGGGCTTGAACCCGGGATCTCCAGCACTCGAGGCGGACACCATACCTCTAGAACACAGTCCCCCCCCCCCCCCGCTCCCCCGGAAACCAGAAGTAAACAGTGCAAGTTGTTAGCTGGCTGTTTTTTACTGTTTCAGTGGTGGAGTGAATGGATGACCATGAGCATGTTGATCTGTAGACTGCTGATTGCCTGCTTGTAGAAGTTCAGTATCGGGTGGATGGCTGGCCGCAAGGTCTGCTAAATGATAAAATGATGACAGCGAATCATTACGTCGACAATATAACTCTCGTATAGATAGACGGGCGTACGGAAAGACGGAGAGATAAACTTACAAACAGACAGACAGAGAGACATACAGACAGGTAGACAGAACTACAGACACACACACACAGAGCAGGTCAGCATGGTCGAATGGGTAAGAAAGCGTTCTTAAACATCCGTTGTGTTGATGCCGAGGTGAGGGGTTTAACTCCTATACCGGACAGCTGGAATAAAATGTTGACCTGGCGTTCTTGACTTCGGGACGTTAATTACAAGTACCTCTGAAGTCAGAGTGGGTTCGCCTGTTGGCGAGGGGCCTGTTAATAGAGAAAGCTAATCCACACGCAAAATTCAGTCCAGCACTACTATAAATAGTGTGTATGGACTACGCTTGAGTTCAAAGCGAGCCAGCATTAAAAAAAAAACAGCAACACACACAGACAGATACACACACATAGGCAAACAGACATACACACTCTCAGACAGACAAACACCAACAGACACGCACACATTCACACACAGAGACTAATTATATTGGATTCCACGCTTACCTGTCCTCCCGGGAGCCACGTGTTCGAACCACCGTCGAGGTGGGGATGTTTCTTTCTTCTGTAAACTAACCTGGTCTCCCAATTCCATCCAGCCTAACATTGGTACTAACAAATGTTTCCGGAAATAAAGCCGCCCGGCATGATTTTACCACGTAATCCATTAAGCGCCGAGAGGTCTATTAACATATCGGGCTAGTACCAAAGACTAGATAAGCATCAATGCGACCAAATAAACATCAAGGAGACCAAATAAGCATCAAGGCGATCAAACAAGCATCAAGGAGTCCAAATATGATCGAAGCGAGGACACAGGACCTTCACTTTAATTTTCTTATATTGGATTTAACATTCATAAATGCTTTAACAGGTGACTCCGTGGCTAAGTGGTACAGCAATCTCCTTCTTTCTCGGAAGATCATGAGTTCGTTTTTGGACTACTTTATTCGGTTCGGGTAGCAATATTCTTCCTGGATTCTCTGGGATTCGACGCTGGAGCTACGGAGTTTGTGCTCAGTACAAGGCTGTCTGCAGGCTGCTATCTGCTCTGTCGGGAGAGACTGAGATATACGGGATGAATACCTGATGCAACGAAGTCGACCTTCCTGCCTGTTCATCTTATTAAATGGTTTCTTAATCTCCAGAGGATATTCACTGAATGAGCCGTTGCGCTGAACCCCTCCAAGATGGGGACCAAAGTTTAGGAAAACACTATTCATATTCTACATCTGTTGGGAGATGCCTTGAAGAGATAAGAACAAAAATTCACAACGGCAAAGGTAATCTTTTGAAAGATGGAAAACATACTGACCGATAAGAAAGATATCAATTGCAACGAGATAAAGAGTGTCGAAGTGCTGCTTAGAACATGTACTTTTGTGTGGATGTGTAACGTCGAAATTGATCAGAAAAGATTAAAAACATCTGATGACTATATTATTTCTTAGGAAAATGCAAAGAATACCACGGTCAGACAGGAAATCCAATGAGCAAGTCCCTAAAAAAAAAACGAATGAAAATCGGAATATGATTCGAGAAATTAGACGCAGACAGTCAAAATCTTTTGGGTACGTTATGAGAAGAAATAAACTTGAGAACTTGGTGAAAACTGGCAAGATTGGGAGTGGGGATAGGGGGTGGGAGAAGGGGAAAGCAGAGAAGTAAAAAATCTAGATCGTTTGGCTACATGGCATAACCGAGACAAGAACACAGAGCTGATCCACGACTCTGGTGATCGTGTGAGATGGTGAAACGTGACCTCCCATGCTTATATGCGTGACACACGATCATGATGATTCACATTCACTCACTATAGAAACGAAACAAACCTGAATCATGTAAAGAATAATTGTGAAAGGGATGACCGCCATGGTGGTCCAGATGACAGTCCAGCTGGTCAAATGTCCGAGGTAGTCGTTGTAGAGTCGGTAACTTCCGTGGCATGGACATCGGTAGTTCGGTTTGATCGCTCGCAAACACTCTTTCCTGGCTCTACATGGAAGACATTATAATACTTTTTTACTGTCTGCTAGACAAGTGCATTCAATAGTAACAACAAGTTTGCATGTTTTCTGTCATAACATGCTTTACAAAGTATCGTGTCATCTTGTTCCTCTTGTACCTTGCGGTGTCGAGGTGAAGCATAAACAGTGGGAGAGTGCCCGTTTATGGGCTTCATGTATCGAGATTCCCATGGACTCTGTTATTCCTTCTGTCCATGGTTTACAAAGTTAATATATTATTACTATCGGATTATATAATGATGCGTAGACGAAAAGAGAAAAGACACACACATTAATCACATATTTCGGTATGTACATATACAGATAATATATATATATATATATATATATATATATATATATATATATATATATATATATATATATATATATATATATCTTCTTATATATAAATTAGGATGTGCGTCTGTATGTATGTCTGTATGTATGTATGTCCTTTATGCGTTCGCGAACGGCCCATCCGATTGAGATGAAATTTTCTACACGTCTTCCTTTCATTCCAGAGCAGCCAACTGTCGTATTTTTTTTTTCTTCTTCCTCCTCCTCCCTCCTCCCTCCTCCCCCTCCCAAAATACGTACGTCCAGGAAATGGTCTTCTACATAGACACTTCTCTCTGAGGTCCGCGATAACATATTAACCTGGTGGGATGGCAATCAATCATCCTACTACCTCCTCCCTCCTCCTCCTCCTCCTCTCCCCTCCTCCTCCTACCCTCTTCCTCTTCCCCTCCTCCCTCTCCCTCCTCTTCCTCCTCCTCCTCCCTCTTCCTCCTCCTCCTCCCTCTTCCTCCTCACTCCTCCTCCTCACTCTTCTTCCTCCTCCCTCTACCTCCTCCCTCCTCCTCCTCCCTCTACCTCCTCCCTCCTCCTCCTTCCTCCACATCCCTCCTCCTCCTCTCCCCTCCTCCTCCTACCCTCTTCCTCTTCCCCTCCCCCTCCTCCCTCTAACTCCTCATTCTTCCATCTTCCTCCTCCCTTTCCTCCTCCTCCCTCTTCCTCTTCCTCTTCCTCCCTCTTCCTCCTCCTCCTACCTCCTCACTTCTCCTCCTCTCTCCTCCTCCCTTTTCCTTTCTCCTCCTCCTCCCCCTCCTTCTCCTCCCTCCTCCTTCTCCCTCCTCCTTCTACCTCTTCCTCTCTCCACCTCCTCTCTCCTTCTCATCCTCCTCCCTCTCCCTCCTCCTGCGTTCTCATCCTCCCTCCTCCTCCTCCTTCTTCCTCCTCCCTCCTCCTCCCCCTCCCTCCTCCTCTCTCCTCCTCTTCCCTCCCCTCCTCCTTCCTCCTCCTCCCTCTTCCTCCCTCCTCCTCCTCCTCCTGCGTTCTCATCCTCCCTCCTCCTCCTTCTTCCTCCTCCCTCCTCCTCCCTCTCCCTCCTCCTCTCTCCTCCTCTTCCCTCCCCCTCCTCCTTCCTCCTCCTCCCTCTTCCTCTTCCTCCCTCCTCCTCCCTCCTTCTCCATTCTTCTCCTCCTCTGCCCTCCTCCTCCTCCTACCCTCTTCCTCTTCCCCTCCTCCCTCTCCCTCCTCCATTCTCCTCCTCCCTCTTCCTCCCTCTCCCTCCTCCTCCCTCTTCCTCCCTCTCCCTCCTCCATCCTCCTCCTCCCTCTTCCTTCCCCAGTGGCCCTCCCTTCCCTCCTCCTCCTCTCCTCCTCCTCCTCTCCTTCCTCATGAGCAGCTCCTTCCTCCTCTCTACCTCCTCACTCCACCTCCCTCCTCCTCCTCCTCTTCCTCCTCCCTTCCCCTCCTCCCTCCTCCTCCTTCTTCCCTTCTCCTCCCTCCTCCTCCCTTTCCTCCCTCCTCTCCTCCTCCCTCTACCTCCTCCTCCTCCTCCTTCCTCCTCCTCCCTCTTCCTCCTCCATCCTCCTCCTCCCGCTTCCCCCTCCTCCCTCTTCCTCCTTCTCCCTCCTCTTCCTCCTCCCTCTACCTCCTCCCTCTACCTCCTCCCTCCACCCTCCTCCACTTCCTCCTCCCTCTCCCTCCTCCCTCTTCCTTCTCCCTCTTCCTCCCTCCTCCTCCTTCCTCCTCCCCCTCCTCCTCCCTCCTCCTCCTCCCTCTACCTCCTCCCTCCTCCTCCCTCCTCCTCCCTTCTCCTCTATCTCCCTCCTTCTCCCTCTCCTCCTCCCTCCTCCTCCTCCCTCCTCTTCTTCTCTCCTCCTCCCTCCTCCTCCCTCCTCCTCCTCCTCCCTCTACCTCCTCTTCCCTCCTACTCCTCCCCCTCCTTCTCCCTCCTCCTCCTCCCTCCTCCCTCCTCCTCCCTCTACCTCCTCCTCCCTTCACATTCCTCCTCCTCCCTCTTTCTCCTCCTCCCTCTCCTCCTCCTGCTCCCTCCTCCTCCCTCATCCTCCCTCCTTCTCCTCCCTCCTCCTCCTCCCTCCTCCTCCTCCTCCTCCTAATCCCTCCTCCTCCCTCCTATTCCTCCCTACTCCTCCTGTCTCCGCCCTCCTCCTCCCTCCTCCATCTCCCTCTTCCTCCTCCCTCCTCCATTTACCCAAGACAGACAGACAGATAGTCGGTAACGGGAACGGGAACTTATATGACTACTTATATGAATTAAATGAGATGCTCCCCACCAGGGTCTGGGCGAAGCCGGGCAGGGTCAGCTAGTATATATATATATATATATATATATATATATATATATATATATATATATATATATATATATATATATATATATATATATATATATATATATATATATATATATATATATATATATATATATATATATACTTCTTCTTCTTCAGCGTTCCGAGCCATTGAGATTCTTTGCTGCAAATACAATCCGTCTCCATTCGTCTCTCTGGTGGACCTTCTCTTGCCAGTCGTTGATTCCAAGTGCTTGTAGGTCTGTATATGTATTATCTCTCCACCGTCTTCTTGGTCTACCTCGGGGTCTACGGTCATTTATTTCCTGAGTGTAAGCGAGTTTTGTTTCCCTATTATCTTCCATTCTTTCTATATGCCCCAGCCATTGTAGTCTATTAACCTTCATGATACCAGTGATTAGCGGGGACTTAAACAGATCATAAATGTCTTTGTTACTTCTTCTTTTCCACTCTCCACTTTGTGTATCCCTAATGAGTTCAAAGATGCGTCTTAAAACTTTGTTCCCAAAGGTTTGTAACAAGGCTTCGTCTCCTTTCGTTGTACTCCAGGTTTCAGAGCCATACAGCACAACTGGTCTGATCAGTGTTTTGTATATTGTGATTTTGGTGTTACGAGATAGCGCATTTGATTTTAGTAGATGTTGTAGTGCATATTATATCTTATTTCCAGAATTGATTCTAGTTTGTATTTCTTCCCTTATGATGTTGGAGCAGTTGAAGATTGTACCCATGTATTTGTATGTTTCTGTTCTTTTAATGGTCATATTATCTATTTGTATGTGGCCAGAGTTTTTAGCCATTCCTTCTCTTGAAATTACCATATATTCTGTCTTATCTTGGTTGATAACCAGCCCCATCTGTTGGGCTTTTTCCTTTAAGTGAGTCAATATTTCTAATGTATTTTGTTCTTCTCCCCTATAATATCTATATTCTTGAATTGCTGTTATATCTATTTGATATTCAACCAGCTCCAGGGTTAGTTCTTCAGCCGCTCTAGCTCTATATAGTGTCCGTACATTCCATGTTTCAAATCTCAAGAGTCCTTTAACGTTCCGAGGTCGTTGTCCAAATAAGTCAGGCTACCAGTCAACAGCATGCCACAACAGGCAATGACGTACAGACCAGATGGAAACAGAGGAAGAGGCCGACCACGTAAACGCTGGACGGAGGGAATAACAGAATCCATGGGAATGTCGATATACGAAGCCCATAACCGGGCACTCTCACGAAGTTTATACTTCACCTCGACACCGCAAGGTACAAGAGGAACATGATGAGATGAGATGAGATGAGAATTCGAGGCTTATGTATCTGTTTCGTTACAAATTAGTTTTTACAAAGGTGGGGATGTTAACCCTACGCTTCAACCCCCAACCTGGAGGACCAGAGTGTTTCTCTTTGTCTGTTCTCTACCCTTTGACCTGTCCGGCTTGGGAGGCCCAACTGGCATAGCTCTCGGGGTCATTGAGAAACTCAAGCTCCCCCACCACGACAAGGTGGAAACACCATCATATATGTATATATATATATATATATATATATATATATATATATATATATATATATATATATATATATATATATATGTGTGTGTGTGTGTGTGTGTGTGTGTGTGTGTGTGTGTTTGTGTGTGTATGTGTGTGTGTGTGTGTGAGAGAGAGAGAGAGAGAGAGAGAGAGAGAGAGAGAGAGAGAGAGAGTGAGAGAGAGCTATTTGATCTGGACATTTTGAGGGATGCTAAGTAGCAAAGACAACTTATCACAAACATCAGAAAGACGCAGTCATCGTTTATTTTTTTTTTTATTTGGCCAAATTATGAGCATGTCGTGGCAACCGGAAAGATTTGTGGAAAGAGCGATAGAAGATGACAGCTGGAGATGATTCTTGACAGTCTTGTGTCATGGCACGGAGGGGAGTCAACACACGAATTGATCCATGCCGTCGGAGATCGCAATTCGTAGAGAATCATGATCGCCCACGCCAACCAGCAAGGTACTGGAGAATGATGATGATGATGATGATGATGATGATGATGATGATGATGATGATGATGATGATGATGATGATATACATATATACCCATTCTGCCATGGTGACCTCTGGTTGGAATATACTAACACTGACATTAGCCAGCTGTGAGTATGTAAAGTGTTAGAACCATCACATGTGCGCAGGCCGGAGTGCAAGGAGAATTAGACTGCCGGACTTTCCATCCTGTGGCGAACGACGAGAGCTAGCACATAACCCTTGTCCGACCGCCCTGATGCCATTGTCGGCTTAACATCCTAACCGCCAGACCAACCCGCCCGCTATATCAATGAAATACGAGCCCTATATTTAATTAATCTACACTTGTAGAGTTTCAACTTTCGAAGCCACTCTAAGCGGCGTTTGGTAAATTGGAGCGAACTTGGAGCGAATTTATCATCATCATCATGGCACATGCCGATAAGTACGAGCGGTCATGTTTCGTAATCTCACACGATCACCGGAGTCGTGGATTAGCTCTCTGTATTTGTAGGGATTGTGCCATGTGGTCAAGCGATCCAGACATTTACCTTTCTGCCTTCCCCTTGTTCTTTTCCCCTTAATATTGCCAGTTTTCACCAAGTTCTCGAGTTTATGTCTTCTCATAATGAAATTAACGAAACATAATTGTCGAGTCATTTATAATGAAGGTAGTTTGCCATTGCCTTCCTGCTTATCGATGACCATACTGGCCGATGCCATTGCCTCTGAAAAGAAATTCTCTGCCTACCGTTCTGAAATTGGAGACCACAACTAACAACTATCTGTCGGCTGCTCTTCAACTCCATCCACTACCTTTTCAGTGGCTTCGCGTTACCCAGCTGGAAAGGAAGCGGAGAGGGAGGGGGGGGGTGCGCTAAACTGATACTCCACCTCACTCAAGGGTGTCCCGTGGCTAGCGGAGAAATGGAGGCGCCCTACTTCTCCTTTGATAGAGGTCACCACTATCCCGCCACTCACAGCCACATTATACTACCCTATCCCGCCACTCACAGCCACTTTATACTACCCTATCCCGCCACTCACAGCCACTTTATACTACCCTATCCTGCCACTCACAGCCACTTTATAATACCCTATCCCGCCACTCACAGCCACTTTATACTAAGTGCTAATAACCATCACTTACTTCGTGTCTTGGTGACAAGCGGTGCAGAACGTCATGCTGACGCACACACACTTGTCCCGGGGATTTGCCAGTCGCCCTCGACCTCGCCCGCACAGGATACAGCTGTTGGAGTCTGTAGTCAACCTGTAAGGCTGCCGAAGTTAGAAATATCGTTTAGCTGATCCAGTGCTAAACAAACAGGTGATTTTGACCAAACATGAAAGGGTGGCAGAAAATAGGAAGTAGAGGTGTGTCACAGTTATGACTTTAGTTAGTTAGTTAGTTAGTCGACAGATCATCCTCGTTGCACATCGGACCATTCAGTCCATAAGTGCTCGGATCCCCTCCTCAGCAAATCCCGCAGCGTGTAGCGGCTAACGACGCCAGTTCTGTGTTGGTTTATCAATCTTCTTTGGCTTCCTGCGTAGTGTTCTTGTTTGGCCACCCCTCTTTTAATTTGCTGCTCTCGCAGTCTGGCCATTGTTGTAGATTCACAGTCATCACTTGGTTCTTGCAAAAGTCTCACTTCTCGTAGAGCATTCAGAATGTCAGCCTGGTCCATGGCGCGTCCGCCCTCCACAGTAGCCTCACCTGCGAGCTTGTCAGCCCGCTCATTTCCTTGTACTCCCGCATGCCCTGGCACGAAGATGAAACTAATCTAATGGGAAGTTATGACTTTAAAGTTGCTAATTTGGTAGAAAATACGTTGTATTATATATCAAATTAAAGGGGGATGCAGAAAGAAAACTTCTGTTAATAAGCCCATTGCAGATATGGGAAGTCGCTTGAGACGACTAATCATCCCTTTGCATTTAATCGGTAAAGGGATCACTTGCACAGGAGTATCTCCATTGGCACTCCTGCAGTGCTTCGGACTTAAGAGTAAAGACTAAGTCTTGCAGAGGATTCACAACACATATCTACAACAACAACAACATTAACGTCATCAATCGTCACGTCGATGAGCTTTGGGCGATCATATTTCACCATCCATATGAACTGACGAGTTATGATATTCTAGATATCTGTAAAGAAGGCAGAAGTCTACCGCTGCTTTCCTTTTTGGTTTCCCTTTACCGTACTGGTTGGTGACCGTAGCCATGTCTCTGTATAGAGATCCACTGCCAACAACAACAACAACAACAACAACAACATAATTACCAAGTTACATACGAAAATAAATCCTGATGCAGTAGCCTGGTGTGGGTTTGTGATGTTTAATACCATTACTGGTCTGTGATGTGTCAAATCATCACATTGTGTAGGTCTATTATGTGTCAAACCATCACATTTGTAGGACTGTGATGTGTCAAACCATCACATTTGTAGGTCTGTGATGTGTCAAACCATCACATTTGTAGGACTGTGATGTGTCAAACCGTCACATTTGTAGGTCTGTGATGTGTCAAACCATAATATTTTGTAGGTCTGCGATGTGTCAAGCCATCACATTTTATAGGTCTGCGGTGTGTCAAACCATTACATTTTGTAGGTCTGCGATGTGTCAAACCATCACATTTTGTAGGTCTGCGATGTGTCAAACCATCACATTTTGTAGGTCTGGGATGTGTCAAACCATCATATTTTGTAGGTCTACTATGTGTCAAACCATCGCATTTTGTAGGTCTACTATGTATCAAACCATCACATTGTAGGTCTGCGATGTGTCAAGCCATCACATTTTGTAGGTCAGCGATGTGTCAAACAATCACATTTTGTAGGTCTGTGATGTATCAAACCATCACATTTTGTAGGTCTGCGATGTGTCAAACCATCACATTTTGGTGGTCTGCGATGTGTCAAACCATCACATTTTGTAGCTCTGAATACACGAAGAAATAAATAGCCAGTCTTTCCTTCACTTAGCAGGCGATGAGCCTAGGCGCCGACCCCTCGTCCGACCGCTGTCACGGTATTATTAGCGTAACCTCCGACGATTATATCAACGCACACATAATTATCATTATCATCATTATGTGCCATGCTGATAAGTGTGGGTGGTTGTGTTTCGCCATCTCACACGATCACTAGAGTCGTCGATCAGGTCGGTGTTTTTGTCTCAATTATGCAACGCGGCCAAGCCATCTAGATATTTACCTCAACTGCCTTTCCTTTGTTCTTTCCCCTTAATCTTGCAAGTTTTCACTAAGTTCTCCGGTGTATTTCATTTTATTTGTTTCTTGTAGGACTTGCTCATTGATTTTTCTGTCTGTCCAAAGTAAAGGTTCCATATAGCACTTCAACTCCCTTTTTTTCGTTGCAATTGCATCTTTTTATTGGTCGAGAGGAAAATACCTGGATGGCTTGGCCACATGGCATGGACGAGACAGGAACACTGAGCTGATCCAGGACACTGGTGATCGAGTGAAATGGCGAGTCATGACCGCCCACGCTTTCCGGCATGGCACATGATTGATTGATTGATATGTTTCCATCTTTCAAAAGGCTACAGTTTCCATAGAATGGCTTGCGCGATGAGTTCTATTAAAGTGAGGACGAGTTGCGCAATTCGAAGATAACACTCTCTCGCCAGAGTCCATCTGAATCAAGTGATAAGACAGGTAATTTGCAAGTAGAATGACGTAATCCCATTGCAAATACAGTCATTTAGGTATGTAGTGTTAGACTTTTACATATTCTAGACCACGATATATGAGCTGGGGGTGCCAGTTCCCTTCCTCCTCGTGTTTCCAAAACATTCTGAAAATTGTCAGGTACGCATTTTATGAGGCAGGGTAGACCCCAGAGCAGCACTGGTCGGAAAAGATAATCCTGTCTTAGATGGGGATTGAACCTGGGCAACTGGCTTGATGGGCAAGCACACTAACGACTATGCCACATTGGGTCTTCATTTAATTGTATCATGTTTATATGGCATTAGTCAGATTCGCCTGGGCTACGGTATAACAGTAGACGGCACTACCTGCTTTCTGCTAGCGCCAAATGTTGTGTGGCGATTACCAAACCCGACACCCCACATTGTGCCAACGGCTTCGGGTAGAGGAACACAATTGGGGGGAATACGAGCCAGAGCCTAGTGCTAGGAAATGCAACATAAAGGCTAAAATATATCACGACAGAGCAGACCAGGCTCTAAGCCTTGGCCGGGAACTGGTCAAGGATGGAAGCTCCAACAGGTAGAGAGTTAGAGCATTGCTTTGCTGATCCGGCAACTTCTGAAGCTTGTTTTGTTTCAGATGTATTAGTGTTACCTTTCCTCTGGAGTAAACTAGGTAGGCAAAGACAGGGATCATGTTCCAATGGCAACACATAATCTCTAAATTCAGCCCAGGCTTTGTGGTGCCATGGAGAGATATAACTCCATTTGACAAACTATCGTCTGTCAAGACGGCAAGGTGCCAGTCCAGTCTTATATTGCGAGTTGGTGACACAAAAGACAGGGTCTGCATGACCCTTGTTAATCCATCAGGCGTATTAGATCATAGAATTAACGGCTGCGGCAGGATATAAGAAGACAAAATGAAAACAGTTAGATATGTGCGTCTCCTGCGAGATAGTGAGAGATAATAAACATAGACATATATACATACATTACAAAGAACGCAAATCCGGGAAACTGAAATACAGTGTATAAATAACAATGATAATAATAATACTGTGGAAATAAGTTGTACAACAACAACAACAACGAATCGGCGTTTAGATCTTAGTGATCTTTACTGGGAGTAACACTTACATATCTAACACACACACAAATATGTACAATTCATCATCATCATCATGTTCCATGCCATCTGGCGTAGGCTTTCATATCCATCCACAGATCTTGGTCTGTGTGTTCTCCTGTGTGTTGCCGGGGCCCATAATGGAAGCAAAGAATAGCAACACTGTAGCCTACCACGCATGTCGTAAGAGGCGACTAAGGAGACTATGGTTCCGTCGCCCTGCTACTGAGTGAGTGCGTGGCGCGACACTGTGAGCTGTGAGTTTCGTGTGAAATTCTTTTGAATCTGCCCGAGGTTTTTGGAACGTGACTACATGTTCGGAGCGATGGCAGCTGGCTATGTCCCAGAGTTGACCGGTTTTTGCCTTATGCAGAAATGCGTGGTTGCTGGGCTTCTGGTTGACTGCCACTGCCATCGACGATGAACTGTATTTTCATGGACTGTGTGGGTGAACATCTAGGAAACATCCAGATGGGAAAATGACTGCCGATTTCATCAGAGATAAACTTGATGTTTTGTGGGGGACTATTGTGTTGACATTCTGGCGGCGGCATTATGCACAGTGTATCTGTGCGGGCTGTTGTTTGTCGAGACTCCTGTCTTTTCCACTTTTCACATTGGGCAGTGGGGAGCGTTTTATGTGATATTCACTGGCACAGGAACGGAGCATAATGGGGACGACCCGTTGCTGTGAAGTTGGAACCGTGACTAACTAACTAACTAACTAAGATCGTGGTCGTTGGTGTTATGGATCAATTCTGCTGATGATATTCCTCCATGCCACCTTCTCAGCCCATCCTGCATCATTTCTCTTGCCTGCTCCTGCCTCTCTGCGCCTTGATATTTCCAGTCTTCACGATGTTCTCCAATGGCTCTCTTCCCAAAACGTGACCAAAGAAAGCTGTTTTTATTATTTTATTGTTGAATATTGTGTTCTAGTTTCATTAGCCTCTTTAATGCAGTGGTTGTTAGTTAATCTGGCAGTCCTAGGAATTCGCAACATTCGTCACACATCTCTGTTGCATCCAAGTTCTTCCTAATTTGTTAATTTACATTCTAAGATTCACTGCCATACAGCGAAACAGGATCTGTATTACACGAATCTCCTTCTTACATTCAATGATAGTGACTATTGTGACTTATCATAAGATACCTTTCATTTTCTGAAATGCAACCTTTTTCCTCCAATTCTGTTCTTAATCTATGTTGTGCACGTTACATCTGATGTTATAATTGCCACTAGATATTTAAAATTATTCATTTGGTTAAGAATGTTCCTTTTTATTTCTATGTCACAGTTTGTTGTCACTTGTTTTCTTTGATATCCCGATTGTTACTTTTTTCTTGATTTTCAAGGAGAGGTCTTTCATTGCACTTTCTTTTACTACAATGTCCAACAACTGTAGATTTTTTTTGCATTTTCCGCCATCAATCTGCATAGCGTAGATTATTTATATTATAACTTTCGATTAGTACTCACGGCTTCTCTTTGATCTCTCTCATTACTATTTTGCTACAGATGAAGAAGAGCTCCAGTGACTAAATACATCCCTGTCGTACTCATGGAATTATTTCTTCATAATTGTTCTCTTTATGTCCCATTTTAATTGCTGCCACCTGTTTCCAGTAAAGAGGCTTTAGTATTAAGAGATCTTTTAAAAATTGATAATTAGACAGAAAAAGTATTGGCCTAACAATATATGTGGTAAAGTAAAGTAAAGTAAAGTAAAGTAAAGTAAGGTAAAGTAAAGTAAGGTACCCTTTCGTACGCCTTGAGATTTAGTGAGTATATGGTGCTAGAATCGTAGTTTTAGAGCAAATGGAACTGAATGTGCGATGTAATCAATAATGCTAATAATAGTAAATTGATCTCGACGGCGAAGGATGCCGGGAGGAGGAAGAGAAGTAATCAGGGGAGAGGAGAAGGAGGCGGAGACAGGGAGAATTGGGAGAGGAGGGAAAGTAAAAGGAGCTGTAGCATTAACAAAATAAAAAGAAGAAAAACATAAACAACAATAACAATATTACTAGAAAAAATGAACAAGAACAAGTAGAGTCAAGAAACTGAACAACAAGAGCAAGTAGACTCCAAAAAAAAAAAAAAAGAACACCAAAAAATATACGAGTCAAGAAGAGTCAGGGAAAACAAGAACAAGATAACTTTAATACAACAAACACAAACCTTTAAATACTGGGCGTACATGTCGTAAATAATAATGGAGGCAACGGCCATGACCTCTGCGGAAGCTGTTGATGTCACGGCCAACAAGACCATGGCCAGAATCAAGAGTTCTCCTGTTTTTCCCAGCAGACGATGAGCCACTAGTGGCGCCACTAAACCTGCAAAGGACAAGTTCCAGATACATTGGATTCGTGGTGGTAATGATCGCTTTTGTTGTACATGGAAGTCCCCATACGTATTCTAGTATACTCCCATAGATCACACTAGGAGAATCACATTTTAGTCCACGAACTCTATTGTACAGGCGGAGACCCAAATGTGTATATCAGAATAACATATTCTATAAATTCAAAACAATGTTTTCTCGTAGTGAAATATAATAACAAAGACACAAACAATAGATTGCGCAGCCTATTGCCTGTCTCTACTCAGGTGCACGCTGCATAATTTACAAAACATAAATTAAAGTAATGATATCAATCCTTTCAGCTGAAATATCAATCAATCAATCAATCTATCAATCATGTGCCATGCCGGAAAGCGTGGACGGTCATGACTCGCCATTTCATTCGATCATCAGAGTCGTGGATCAGCTCAGTGTTCCTGTCTCGTCCATGCCATGTGGCCAAGCCATCCAGATATTTTCCACTCGGTCTTCCTCTTGGTCTGTTACCTTCGATCTTGCCAGTTGTTACTAAGTTCTCCAATCCATTTCTTCTCATAACATGTCCAAAAACATTTGACTGTCTACATCTAATTTCTCTAATCAATCGACGAGTTTTATTTGCCTCCTGTAGAACTTAGTCATTGGTTTTTCTGTCTGTCCATAGTATTCTTTGCATTTTCCTCAGAAACCATATTTCTGCAGCTATCAGATGAAATATACAACACACATATTCCCACAGTAGTTTAAATTGTCCAGAGCGGTAATTTTAAACTATCATGTTAGTTGTGTGTGTGTGTGTGTGTGTGTGTGTGTGTGTGCGTGCGTGCGTGCGTGCGTGTGTGTGTGTGTGTGTGTGTGTGTGTGTGTGTGTGTGTTGCGCGCGCAACAAACAAAAAAGGACCAATGTTAAAAGTAACAGACTACTCATATAGAAATGTCAACATGTGTTTGTATGTTTGTTATTTGACGTTTGTGGTTTAATATAACATTCTGAGACCCATGGTGCAATATCAATGGTTAGATACGAATTATGTCCATATTCCATATTTGTAGTTTTAGGTGGGCGATAGACCTGGCTAATTGTGACAATGAGAAGACAAGCTAGAATCATTTGGTGGCAGTGGAAATGTGGTTTCTGAAGAACAAACAAAGAGCACCATGGACAGGCAGAAAAACAAATGAGGCAAATCCTACAAGAAACAAATGACAACAGTAAACTGATTAAAGAAATTAGACGTAGACAGTGATGATATTTTGGACACGTTATGAGAAGAAATAAACTGGAGGGCTTGATGACAACTGGCAAGATTTTAGAGAAAAGAAACTTGGGGGAGAAAGAGAGGTAAATATGTAGATAGCTTGGTCACATGGCATGATCGAGACAACAGCACTGAGCTGATCAACGACTCTGGTGATCGTGTGAGGTAGACAAACATAACAACCAATGTTTATCTGCACGGCACATGATGATGATAAGCTGGTCATGCGTCGAAGTCCACTTGATTCCTGAAGAGAGGCGCTGTCGTCATTTTGAGGTGTGATGTCAGAAACCCAACATAGTAACTATAAACTTAAATTTTTTTGTTGTCCAATGTGTCCTCTTATCTCTATTTCTTTCTTTTAGGAGCGCCAATACATGCTTGCGAATGTGAATAGAAAGACTAGATAAAGTATTCACTGATACATGGTTATGTTGATACAGAGTTTTGCCCGATATAAAGGCATGTTGACACAAAGTAATCCCCGACATAATGGCATGTTGACACAAAGTAATCCCCGACATAATGGCATGTTGACACAAAGTAATCCCCGACATAATGGCGTGTTGACACAGTACCAGAATTGTGGCCCAGTTATGGCGCCAATGACTAGATAAGAAGAACGGTGTCTCCAGGATATGGCTACACATATTTGTGTTACAAACTAGTCATCTGTTACAGTGTTTGGAAAGAACAATGGTGAAATGCATGGTTCCTGGAAGTAGGGGAGAGGTCGATCAGCACGAAGACAGATACAAGATATTAAAGTCACCCTGACAATGAATGCTGGCTCCGTGGTTAATAGGTTACAGACACAGTTCGTAATCCTGCATACCAGCAATCGAAGCACAGATGCGGGAGATTTGGCAGCAGACCGCTTTGCGTTGTTTTTTTTTTAACGAAACGGTATGGGTACCATTCGTTCAGAAGGCAATGGCAAACTACTGAACGTAAATTTGCCCAGGAATTACGAAAAGCCAAAAGATAATTTAGTTGGCTGCTATGTCCTGTAAAGGACATGCATCTAACTTTTAAGTTGACTGCTAATTTCTTCTCAGATCAGGCCCTAAGCCTTGGTTGGCAACTGGTCTAGGATCGAAGCTCCGACAAGTGGACAGTTAGAGTATTGTCTTGCTAATCGGGCAGCTTCTGCAGCTTGTCTTGTCCCAGATGTATTGGTGTTACCTTTCCCCGGGAGTAAACTAGACAGGCCGAGAGAGGGATCATGCTGCATGGGCAACACATGGTCTCTAAATTCAGCCCAGGCTTTGTGTTATGGAGAGGTATAACTCAACTCCATTTTACAAACTATCGTCTGTCAAGACGGCAAGGTGCCAGTCAGTCAATTTCTTCGCATTTAAACATGCTGACGTCTGAAGGTGAACGAAGAAGACGAGGAAGACGATATATAAGAACGTGATATTGAATATAAATACAACTAAACAGAATGTATCTCCCTAGCTTATGACCCCTCAAATCAAAGTACGCCTTTTCTTCCTCTTCTTCTTTCCTCTTTCGAGAACAAAACGTCACACTTCAAAGGTCAGATTGTCCGACTTTTCCATGCATTTGTATACGGTTTTCTTCCTCAAGACCAGTGGATCTCACCGGTGGGGGGGGGGGGGGGGGGAATTTTAGGGCTTCCAGGGAGGGGGATTAAGATCACTTCGGCGTCCCCTGCAAGATTGTTTTACCGGGAGTCTCCGTGGTGAAGTGGTTATACCGTCTGTCACGCGCTCCGAAGGTTGTGGGTTCGATTCTGGGCAACGTCATTTGTTTCACGGGGACATTTTTCTCGGAGACTCCTGGGGGTCGTCACTGGAGCTACGGAGTTCGTGCTTTGTGCGACGCTTTCCACGGGTTACTCTGCAAAAAGATACTGAGCTAGATGGGATAAAACCCGGTGCAATTAAGTCGAACCTCTTGTCAGTTAAACCCTTTTTAACTGATTCAGTGCCGAAGGATTGTATATCGTCACATGTGATTTCCCATGTGGACATCAGGACGATATATCACAATACTAGCGCCATTGTGTTATTTATTTCGTTTAATTAATTTTAATGCTTAGCGAATGGAAATTTACATTATAATACTTGTTCAATTGAATGCGCACCCTTGTGTAGTCCAATCCTACTGTTGTGTTTGCCGCTGAATCAATTAATTTCTCTTTTACTGATTATAAGATTTCTGTATCATGTGCTTCTGCGTGTCAAAGCATAAGTATACAATTGACTACTCTATTAACAATTAGATTTCCTCACGTCAGAACATGACTATTATACTGATCATAAGATATCTGTGTTACACGAGGGTAGGTCAGAAAGTTATGCACCACAATTATTATCTCAGCTAATAATAAATATAGAAGCATTAAGTCTGCACTAATTTAAGTTTATAATACACTAGCTGACGACCCGTCCCGGCGTCGCTTTAACCTTATGTGGAGCGTCTCATTTAATTCATATAAGTAGTCATTATACATTCAAATACATTTCTCTAAGCGTACAGAGTACGCGTTCGGCCCTTGGGCCCTCGCAGCTAATTTATTGATATTTTATTAGTTACCAGAGAATAAATATAACTCTTTTATTATTATTTTTTTAAAAATAGTCTTAAATAGAATAGATTCTATGTTACTGCAATATGCATTATCTCTATACACTTTTATTTGAGCATCGCGTACTCGAACGGTTCCCATTCTTGCTTGCCGTTGCGTGCCTCTTTCAGATGAACGGGCTTGAGCAGTGCGTACTCGATTGGTTTCCAGATGAACGTGCTTGAGCAGTGCGTACTCGATTGGTTTCCAGTCTTGCCTCCCGTTGCTCGTCTGTTTCTGAAGCTCGTAATGTCTTTTTCTTTCCTGCTGAGGAAAAATTGGTTATTTTAAACTAACTATTTCAATTGGATCCGCGGGAGTGAGAATAACATATGTACAAAATTTCATCTCAATCGGATGGACCGTTCGGGAACGCATAAAGGACACACAGAAAACAAACATTCTTTTTTGAATATATAGTAGCTAAAAGTTGTGTACCATATTGCACCTCTGTAAACCAATTCTAACCGCGACACAAAATCGTTGAAATGGCAGATATTAATGACGTACGTTACATGCAAAGGATTGTTATAGATTTTTTTTTTATCGCAGAGAAAGAAACTGTTGTTAGCATTCACAAACGTTTGTCTTCTGTTTATGGCACTTTTGTAGTCGATAGAATAACAGGTAGTCGCTGGGCGCAGAGAGTTTTGAATTTTGCAAGTGGAAATGTAGAGCGAGCTGATAAGGGGTGCTCTGGACGTCCTGTCACAGATACCTGCCGGATCATGTTGGAACGTGTTGACATCATGATTTACAGATACAGACGAATCACAAATCAACAATTCTCTATGCAGCTTTCAATAAGCAAATGCCATGCGACTGAAATTTTCAGAAACCTACGATATTCAAAGGTCTGTGCAAGATGGGTTCCTCGAGCTCTCACAGAGGACCATTTCGGAATTTGTGCTGTGGTTCGAGACAGATGGGGATGTTTTTTTGTTATTTTTTTTTTTAAAATTAAACATTGCAACAGAAGAACGAAACTTGGGTTCATCATTTTGAGCTGGAGACAAAACGACAGTCAATGGAGTGTCCCGCTCTCCGCTAACAAGCGAGGAAAAATTCAAAACAACTCCAGCAGCCTGTAAAGTCATGCTCACTTATTGTGGGGACAGTTATGGGGTTATTCTCGTGGATGTGCTGCCAAAAGATGGAACCATCAATTCGGAAATGTACACAAAGACACTCACAAAACTCAGTCGTCGTTACTGCAGGATTAGTCCTCACAAGAATCGAGAGCAACTGCTTCTCATTCACGACAACGCGCTTCCTCACACAAGTTTGCAAACAATGGAGGCAATCGACAAAATATGCTGGAATGTACTGCCCCATCCACCTTACAGTCCAGACCTGGCACCATCTGATTTTCATCTTTCCGGTCCCCTTAAGAATGCTATCCGTGAGACAAAATTTGATGACAAGGATGGAGTGATTAATGCAGTGAAGAAATGGCTACGAGGACATGACAAAATGTGCTACAGATCTGGGATACATGCTCTTGTTTTAAGATGGCGTAAAGCCGTTAAAGTTGATGGGGATTATGTTGAGAATGTATAAATGCTTGCACACTTCAAAGCATATTCTTTTGACTATCTGATGTCCCCTCACATTAGAACACGGCTTTTCTACTGGTTGTAATATCCCCTTGACCGTCTTGGGATATAGATCACTCACCAGCTCTAACTTGGTCATCTCTGAGAAGTGCTTCGCCCTGTTCAGAGCAGAGAGCCACGTAGCCTAGCCCCATGGCTGTGGACAGAGAGAAGGGAATGGCGAACCAGGCCAGACCACCAAGGAGGAATCCGATAACTCCTTGCTTGGGCTTTGACGCTATAGCACTCTGCCAGTACGACTGGTCCACAAATACTGCACCGAAGTTGCCTGGTGATAGAGGACAATCATGAGATTAAATACTCAAACATGGGAGTCTTCGCTAGCGGAGTGGCTAATCACTTACCTGGGCGAATTTAGATTGTTTTTTAATTTACATAGGCTTCCAGGATGACACAGCCTACAATTGGTACCAAGAATGGTTTGGGAAGTAAAGGCGGTCGGGTTTGCACTGACCTCATCACCCACTGATTGGTCTATAATAATATGGGTCTAGCGCCGAATGCTCGATACGCCTACAAGGCGTGAAAAGGGGTCCTTATCTGTTTACTTACTCAAACCATGGGTAGGATAACTCTAGCTGGCTTTCTCCTCACCTCTCCTCTCTATGTCTCTGTCTGTCTGTCTGTCTGTCTGTCTCTCTCTCTCTCTCTCTCTCTCTCTCTCTCTCTGGGTGGGTGGGTGGGTGTGTGTGTGTGTGTGTGTGTGTGTGTGTGTGTGTATCAATCTTAGGGTGTCGACCGAAAAGTTAAAATACGCTCTAATAATGTATGAGACAGAAGAAGTTCTAGTAACAATTATATAAGGCAGAAAAGGTTAATGTAAAAATTATAAACGAAAGAAGTTACAGTAACAATTACATGAGAGAAGAAAGTAAAGTAACAATTATATGAGAGAAGAAAGTCAAGTAACAATTATATCAGAGTAGAAAGTAAAGGAACATTTACACGAGAGAAGAACAATTTGTTTTAAAGTTGCATATCCTTTACAGGACGTTGCAGTCAACCCCAACATTTTACTGCTGTTGTTGATGTCTTGCCAATTTTTACGTTCAGTAGTTTGCCATTGTTTCTGAACGACCAGCTCCCATACCAACACGTTAAAACCAGGGCGATACGGTCTGCTGCAAGTCATCATCGCTGTGTTTCAAACTCGGGTAAGCGGCATTACGAATCGCGTTCGCAACGCCATCGCCATGGAGAAAGTAACAATTGCATGATTCAAAAAAGCCAAAGTAACATTTATATGAGAGAAGAAAGTAAAGTAACAATTATACGAGAGAAAAAGAGTAAAGTAAAAATTTTTTTGAGAGAAGACTGTAAAGTAACAATAATATGAGAAAAGAAAGTAAAATAACATTAACACGAGAGAAGACGTTAAAGTAAGAATTATGTGATACAGAAGTTAAAGCAACAATTATATGAAACAGACGAAGTTACAGAAACAATTACACAAGACAAAAGAAGCTAAGGTAATAATTATGTGACACAGAAGTAAAAGTAACAATTAAATGTCAAGAAAAAGTTATAGTAACAATGAAATGAGACTATCGTGAATACTAGGACTGGGGAAATGTGTGTAATAACCACAATTTGACTTAGACAAGTAAGTACAATTCAATATCATACGAAAATACACACAGATATATTTATACATAGAGAAAGAGAAAGATTATATATTTATATATATATATATATATATATATATATATATATATATATATATATATATATATATATATATATTGCGATAGAGAGAGAGAGAGAGAGAGAGAGAGAGAGACCGACAGAGAGAGAGAGAGAGAGGGAGGGAGATAGAGAGAGAAGGAGAGAGACAGAGAGGTAGAGAGACAGAGAGAGAGAGAGACAGAGAGACAGACAGAGAGATAGAGAGAGAGGCTGACAACTACGCATGCTACAAATGCCAAGGACTACCAAGAGTGCAGACATGCACACAAAGGACAATGAACACATACCCACAAGGTTAATTAAACCAAACATCAGTCCCTGGTCGGAGACCAGTGTGAGGTAGCTGTTGCCCTTGTTTCCATCCGGGCCTTTGGCACAAGAGATTAACTCAAAGAGTTTATCGGCATTGCCTGATAGAAAAGTCATGTTAGGTTATTCATTCCAACGAAGAGAATGGAGCTGAAGGGAGTAATCGGGTATATTTTTGTGCTAAGACACGCGGGTGTAAGAGACAACTAACAAGGTGATACACATAAATATCAGTAGGGGGACCCTTTGAGGCTATCAAGATAATCTTATATATAAATTAGGATGTGCGTATGTATTTATGTATCTCTGTATGTCCTTTATTTGTTCGCGAACGGCCCATCCGATTGAGATGAAATTTTCTACACGCCTTCCTTTCAGTCCAGAGCAGCCAACTGTGATATTTTGTTAGTGTGAAATCGCCTGCTTACTCAGTATTATTTCATTTTTCATTTTTCATCATAATTTCATATATTTCAGGGGATCTAACTCGTAAATGTTATTTCAAGGGGCAT
>OY992896.1:18311849-18356849 GCA_963921405.1 Cepaea hortensis
TATGAATTAAATTAGATGCTCCCCACCAGGGTCTGGGCGAAGCCGGGACGGGTCAGCTAGTCTTATATATAAATTAGGATGTGCGTATGTATCTCTGTATGTATTTATGTATCTCTGTCCGTATGTCCTTTATACGCTCGCGAACGGCCCATCCGATTGAGATGAAATTTTCTACACGCCTTCCTTTCATTCCAGAGATGCCAACTGTCGTAGTTTTTTTTTCTTCTTCCTCCTCCTCCCTCCTCCCTCCTCCCCCTCCCAAAATACGTACGTCCAGGAAATGGTCTTCTACATAGACACTTCTCTCTGAGGTCCGCGATAACATATTAACCTGTTGGGATGGCAATCAATCATCCTACTACCTCCTCCCTCCTCCTCCCTTCTCCCTCTTCCTCCTCCCTCTTCCTCCTCCTACCCTCTTCCTCTTCCCCTCCTCCCTCTCCCTCCTCTTCCTCCTCCATCCTCCTCCTCCCTCTTCCTCCTCCTTCTTCCTCCTCACTCCTCCTCCTCACTCTTCTTCCTCCTCCCTCTCCCTCCTCCCTCTCTTCTCCCTCCTCCTCCCTCTCCTCCTCCCTTCTCCTCATCCCTCCTACTCCCTTCTCCTCCTCCCTCCTCCTCCTCTCTCCTCCTCCCTTTTCCTCCCTCTACCTCCTCCCTCTACCTCCTCCCTTCTCCTCCCTCCTCCTCCTTCCTCCACATCCCTCTTCCTCCTCCTCCCTCCTCATCATTCCTCCTCATCCTCCCCCTCCTCCTTCTCCCTCCTCCTTCTACCTCTTCCTCCCTCCTCCTTCTCCCTCCACCTCCTTCCTCCTCCTCTCTCCTCCTCCTCCCTCTCCCTTCTCATCCTCCCCCACTTACGTTCTCCTCCTCCCTCCTCCTCCTTCTCCCTCCCCCTCCCTCCTCCTCCTTCACCCTCCTCCCTCCTCCTCCTCCTCCTTCACCATCCTCCCTCCTCCTCCTCCCTCCTCCTCATCCTCCCTCCTCCCTCCTCCTCCCTCCTCATCCCTCTTCCTCCTCCTCCTCCCTCCTCCCTCCTCCTTCTCCCCTTTCCCCCCCTCTTTCTCTTAATCCCTCCTCCTCCCTTCTCCTCCCTCCTCCTCCTCCCTCCTCCCTTTTCCTCCCTCTACCTCCTCCCTTCTCCTCCCTCCTCCTCCTCCCTCCACATCCCTCTTCCTCCTCCTCCCTCCTCATCATTCCTCCTCATCCTCCCCCTCCTCCTTCTCCCTCCTCCTTCTACCTCTTCCTCCCTCCCCCTTCTCCCTCCACCTCCTCCCTCTTCCTCCTCCTTCTTCCTCCTCACTCCTCCTCCCTCTCCCTCCTCCCTTCTCATCCTCCCCCACCTACGTTCTCCTCCTCCCTCCTCCTCCTTTCTCCCTCCTCCTCCCCCTCCCTCCTCCCCCTCCTCCTCCTCCTTCACCCTCCTCCTCCTCCTCCTTCACCATCCTCCCTCCTCCTCCTCCCTCCTCCTCATCCTCCCTCCTCCTCCCTCCTCATCCCTCTTCCTCCTCCTCTTCCCTCCTCCTTCTCCCCTTTCCCCCCTCTTTCTCTTAATCCCTCCTCCTCCCTTCTCCTCCCTCCTATTCATCCCTACTCCTCCTTCCTCCTCCCTCCTCCTTCTCCTCCCTCCTTCTCCCTCTTCCTCCTCCCTCTTCCTCCCTCTTCCTGCTCCCTCCGCCTCCTCCCTCCGCCTACTCT
Source organism: Cepaea hortensis (assembly GCA_963921405.1). NCBI lineage: Eukaryota > Metazoa > Mollusca > Gastropoda > Stylommatophora > Helicidae > Cepaea > Cepaea hortensis. Next base: position 18,313,545 of record OY992896.1, read on the forward strand.
CTCCTCCTCCTCCCTCCTCCTCCCTCTCCCTCCTCCTCCTCCCTCTCCTCCTCCTCCTCCTCCTGCGATCTCCTCCTCCCTCCTTCTCCCTCTTCCTCCTCCCTCCTCCTCCCCCTCCTCCTCCACCCTACTCCTCCCTCCTCTTCCTAATCCCTCCTCCTCCCTCCTATTCCTCCTGTCTCCTCCTCCCTCCTCCTCCCTCCTCTTCCCTCCTCCACCTCCCTCTTCCTCCTCCCTCCTCCATTTACCCAAGACAGACAGACATACAGATAGTCGGGAACGGGATCTTATATGACTACTTATATGATTTAAATGAGATGCTCTCCACCATGGGCTGGGCCGGGTCAGACAGACAGACAGACAGACAGACAGATAGATAGACAGACAGACAGACAGACAGTCGAGAACGGGAACTTATATGATTACTTATATGAATTAAATGAGATGCTCCCCACCAGGAGTTGGGCGATGACGGGCCGGGTCAGACAGACAGACAGATAGATAGTCGGGAACGGGAACTTATATGACTACTTATATGAATTAAATGAGATGCTCCCCACCAAGGACTGGGCGATGCCGGGTCAGACAGACAGACAGACAGACAGACAGTCGGTAACGGGAACGTGAGCTTATATGACTACTTATATGAATTAAATGAGATGCTCCCCACCAAGGACTGGGCGAAGCCGGGCAGGGTCAGCTAGTTAATTAATAAATATGAACGTATTGTTTAGCGCCCATAGAAGTAGGGATAATAATTAGAAACTAGAGGACGCACTACACATAACAATTGAAGGCTTTAGTTAACGACTGGGATTCGAACCTGTCACTTCCAAATGACGATAGCGCCTCGCTGCAGGAACAAGTGTACTTCGACGCATGACCAACTAGACACCCCTAGGGGTGACAGGTTCGAATCCCGATCGGTATTTATAGCTTTCAATTGTTATGTTGTCTAGTGCGTCCTCTAGTCTCTAATTATTACCCTTACTTCTGTGAGCGCCAAACAAAACGTGTGAATTTATTTATTAACAAAGTGAAAGCATTGCTGGTTGGGCTACTGTAGACAGCGGACTAGCAATGCATTGGGCTGATACATTGAATGCCATGAGAAAGGAGGAGCGATCAAACGAATGAACAGATGACTGCGAATCTGCAACCCTGACCTGACTGCAAGAAAAGCAAGTGAAGAACTGATAGTAGCGCGGTGGAGGGGGTCAACGAAGAATTATCAGTCAACACAGAACTGGTGTTGTTGACTGGGGGAGATATTGAGGAGGGGATCCGAGCACCTGTAGACTGAATGGACCGATGTGCAATGGGGATACGCTTACGACTAACTAACCAGCCACCAACTAACCAAGAAACCAATCGACTGACAGACTGAATAACTAACAAAGGTACCAACCCACCCACTAAGTAGTTAATTACCTTACTAAGTATCTAACTAATTAACCAGCTAACCAACCAATTAACTAATTACTCAACCAACCAAACAACTAAGTAGCTAACTAACTAACCAACTAACTTAACTAACCACCAACCATCCACCTAACCAACCAACCAAATAACCAACTAACTAACTAACTAACTAGCTAACTATCTAACCAACTAACTAACTAACCAACAAACTAACTAACTAACCAACTAACTTAACTAACCACCAGCCATCCAACTAACCAACCAACCAAATAACCAACTAACAAACTAACCAACCAACTAACTAACTAGCTAACTATCTAACCAACTAACTAACCACGAACCATCACCACAAACCAACCACTAACTCACTGACTGACTGATTAACTTATGTCGAGATCTCTCTTGTGCTTCACTTTACACGAGTGGTTATTGTGAAGTGACATCCCTTCTGTTTCACTTTACACGATTGGTTATTATGTAGAGACATCCCTTCTGTTTCACTTTACACGAGTGGTTAATTTGTAGTGATTGCCATTGTGCTTCACTTTCACATGGTTTGTTACAATGTTATGTTCTCTCTTGTGTTTCACTTTGCTACAGATGGTTATAATGTAGTGGTCTCCTTATGTTTCACTTTCACATGGGCGGTTTGTAACCTCAGTCCTCGACATAAGTTTTCAGCCGTCAAAACAGATGAATCTCCTGATCTGTTCAGGGGTAGAATATCCACTTGTTCACGTGTTGTCTCGGTCTGCTGAATACCATTTGTTGTACACTTGTTTGTTGCAGGTCCTCTACCATTTGGAGATGCAGTTTGATTTTTTTCCCCACTTCCTTGACTCTCAAGCATAGTTCATTGACCTTCTGCTTCTTCTAACGCACTTAACTGACTTTTGTGTGTGAATTAGCTTTCCCTATCGGCAGTATCCCTCGCCATCAGGTGAACCCACTCTGACTTCAAACGTACTTGTAATTTATGCCGGTGAAAATTATGATGACGATGATGATGATGGCGATGATGATGATGATGATGATGATGATGATGATGATGATGGTGATGATGGTGATGATGATGATGATGATGATGATGATGATGATGATGATGATGATGATGATGATGATGATGATGATGATGATGATGATGATGATGGTGATGATGATGGTGATGATGGTGATGGTGATGATGATGATGATGATGATGATGATGATGATGATGATGATGATGATGATGATGATGATGGCATCGACACCTATCCTAGACATGACCACTGACCTAACACGTTGCTGTCGTGGTCCTCATACACCTGGAAAATGAAGATGATGATGATGACGTAGAGCATGACTGTGGTGAAGTAGCTGACGTAGAACGTGGCTCCCAGCCCTCCAATGAACGTGTAGCCTCCAATAATGGCGGCGATGAGGGTGGTTGCGTACTCTAGGCTGATGACTTTGACCAGGGATGTGATCACAACGGAGCCACCTAAGCAGGGATCAAAGGTCAGGGATCAGAGGTAAGTATGATTTCATACACACCCATACACCTATCTACCTAATTAATCCTACGGCCACATCACTCATGCACACCCAACCGCCCTTCCTCCCTTTATTCAGACATTCATCTATGTATCCCAGTGGTTCTCAACCTTTTTCGGCCCATGCCCCCTTTACCATATCTTCAGAAAGTCTCCCCCATTTCGCGAATTTCCTCCCTATAAATCCCCCACCCTTACACAATATACATAAATATGGAAGCTACATTTATTAACCCATACTAGACCAAGTCTAGACATCTACATAAAACGTGATCTGCGGGTCTACTTACGCTATAAAACGAATTTCATTAGGGCGAGAAGTACAGAACTGTAAAATTTAGAGAGAAAAACTATATCAAGTAACTGGTTTTTGTATTAAAGCGATCTTGAAATAATCTTAATTCCCCCTCCCCCCCCCCCCCTCCCCCGGAAACCCTAAAATTCCCCCCTTGGGAGGAATTCCCCACAGGTTGAGAACCACTAATCTACCTATTCATTCATACATACATGTGTGTATACATGCAGGTGCGCACACATACTCATAATACATATATATATATATATATATATATATATATACACACACACACACACAGTCACAGACATAAACGCTGCCTCCGACACGGGCAGATAGAGACACAGATACAAACGAAGACAAACACATAGACAAGCTGCACAGACACAGAGAACACAAAGATACAGACATATACAGACAGACATACACTCACAGCCATGCACGCACATAGAGATAGAAATACATTCATGCCTGCCTGCCTACCTACGCAACTATATATCTATACCTGCACAATTACACATGTATGTACGTACGTATCTACTACCTACTTACATACATACCTACAAATACAGACAGTCAAACAAACAGACAGGCAGAAAAACAGATGTTCTAATTGTTTTTTGTTTGTTTGCATATCCTTTACAGGACATTACTGTCAACATTAGCATCTTTCAGCTGATTGTTGATTTCTTGGCAAGATTATGCTCAGTAGTTTGCCATTGCTTTCTGAGCGGCCGGCTCACATACCCGATTCGAACCACTGCTGATTCTCACCGTTGTCACGTTACCTACGGGAGTATACGAGATTACGGAGAAAAGTCGCTAACCTCTAGGCCAGGAAGCCGGCAGATGTTCTAATAACAACACAAATTTCTAAAAACAAATTACCAGCGTCCTTCATTATGAGGCGAACCTACTCCGATTTCTAAGGTATGTGTAAATGACGTCCCCAAGCCTAGGACGAGACGTCAACATTTTATTCCAACTGACCTTATAGGGGTTGAACCCGCTACCTCGGCATAGCACACCGGATGTCATTCGCCCAAGCTGACCCCCATAACATAGGTGATCTAGAAGAGACAACTAACTAACAAAGGTGAAACCTACCCAACATCAACATGGCCGTCACGACTATATTCGTTGCTAAGGCATAGCAACAGTAAACAATATGGCTGCGCCTTCCAAATCTCGCTTTTATCACTTGCAAGAAAGTTTTAGCTCCGGGGGCTCTTGTCTTTAACTGCACGGCCAACATGGAAAACAGCAAGATCTGGAATGTAAATTTCAGGATTCTGGCTTATTAATACGCGTTGAAATAAACTAATTATTATCTAATTTTCGTGAAAACTAATACCTCTTCTTTATGCAAATAGCACATTAATTAAGTGAGATAATGACTCACTGTGGTTGTTTAATTAACTTAAATCAGGCGAAACGTGTTTCTCAAACAAAGACAACGTGATTTCAGTTGAGTAAGTGTGAACAGTGATGTATTATTTTTTCGTAGTGTGGATCCGCCGGTCTCTCTTGCCGAGGGCTTACAACACTTTCTCCGTAATCCCGTTTATCACGCAGAGTCTCGTAGCGGGCGAGAACTGGGAGCGGTTCGACCCCAGGTGGTGACTTGCGGGATAACTGAGCCAGCCGCTCATAAAGCAATGGCAAACTACTGAGCGTAATCTTGCCAAGAAATCAACATACAGCTGAAAGATGCTGCTGTTGCCAGCGATGCCCTGTGAAGGATATGCGAATTTAAAAAAAAAAAAAAAAAGTGTGGATCCAGAAGGACATGGGAATTTTCTCGTAAGATTAATATTACTTTTTTTTTTTTTTTTAAGAATGCCGCCTTATGCAACATAATAAAAATATAGCAAATTGCGGAAAGGTTTGTTGTTCTTTCGTTCGCTCCCCCGCTCGCTTTGAACTTAAGCGTAATCCACACACGTGCTAATACTTCTATGGCACTGAACTGGTTTTTGAAAGTTCTGGACAGTCTTGTGTCATGGCAGGGAAGGGGGTCAACACAGGAATTATCCATGCTGTCTGAGATCGCAATGTTTGGAGAAGCATGCTCATCCACGCCAGCCGACAAGGCACATGAATGAAACATCCAAGAAATAAGAACTTGAAAGATTGCTGATGTTCGTTACAGAGCTTAACATACGGAGAAAGAGCTACATAAGGCGGAAGAGTGGTAAGTAAGATAATCTTACCATGAAGAGAGACAATGCACGGTGCACCGCATCTCATAGTAAGTAAGTAAGTAAGTAAATATTTATTTTCCCAGGGTTAAGAATTGGGTACGCAGGCCCGTCTGACATTCTACCCTTCTTCTCTATTCCCTCTCATACATTCTTTCATTCAACATCTCTTATGAAGCAATTCTTTGACAACAAAAGAACAGTAAGCATTAAAACGCATGAAAATAATCAATAATGCATGACTCGTTGAGGCAATGTTTAACATGGGCATCATGAATACCCAAGGTGGGTGTAACGTGCCATACATATGGAAATGTTTTTTTTTTTTTTTTGGCTAGTTGTCGTTGGAGATAATTTACCATTATTATTGTCTTTGTTGTTGTTGTTTTTTTAGGGGGTATGTAGTCTGTCCTGAGGTAGTGTTTACACAGGTTGCGACTGTATGTATAATGATTGGTGGTATCTTTGATTTCTTGTGGAAGATTGTTCCACAACTGAGTGGCAGAGTATGCTAAGCTTGTTTTAAATAAGTCTATCCTAGGTTTAGGGACATGATGTATATTTAGTCGTTCGCTGTGTCTTGCATTATATTTAAACAATGGCCAAAGGTAGCTTGGGGCATTTTGAAATAGGATTTTGTGAATTAGTTTAGCCTTATTAAAAAGTAGGCGTTTGTGGAGTGACAGTAACTGAAGACGTTCATCTAGGTTAGAATTGTCTGTAAGCTTATCACCATTGATTAGACGCATTGCCCTTTTCTGGAGTGAATAAAGGAGTTTTATTATTGATTTGGAGCATCCATCCCAGATTGTGGAGCAATAATCAATATGTGTATGTTTGTGGGAAGTATAGAATATCCTTCTTGTGTTTTCATATTAAAAAGGAGCCCTCTTCAAGTCAAGAGGCGCATTGTACTAGTATATATATTGCCAGACCCACATTGTTAGACTTTCTACTCCAGCAATCAATGTCAGCTACACGTCTATTACGGCATGGGTCACGAAAAGGGCGGTATTTGTAGACCAACAGACGCCCAGTGGGTGATGTGATCAATGCCACGTTGGTCGCCTTTACTGTCCATCCATCCATCCATCCATCCATCCATCCATCCATCCATCCATCCATCCATCATGTGCCATACCGATAAGCGTGGGCGGTCATGTTTTGCCATCTCACTCGATCCCAGAGTTGTGGATCAGCTCCGTGTTTCTGTCTCGACCATGCCGCGTAGCCAAGCCATCCAGGTATTTACTTCTCGGTCTTCCCCGTGGTCTCTTCCCTTCGATCTTGCCAAGTTCTCCAATTCATTTGTTCTCATAACATGCCCAAAAAATTTGACTGTCTACGTCTAATGTCTCTAATAATTTTACGATCTTCATTTGTTTCTTGAAGGACTTGTTCATTGGTTTTTCTGTCTGTCCATGGTATTATTTGCATTTTCCTCAGAAACCACATTTCCACAGCCACCAGATGTTTTTCAGCTTGTCCGCTCATTGTCCTTTACTTTCAGGAATTTCCTATACGACCTGGCAGTGAAATCTAACCAAGCACGCCAATGCCGTCTTCGAGGGCGAGAGAGAAGATATTACAACCAACTTCTCACGGGAACACTGAGTGAGGAGACATTACAACCAACTTCTCACGGGAACAGTGAGAAAAGAAAAGAGGCATTACAGCCAACCCCTCACCGGAAAAGTGAGAGAGGAGACATTACAATCAACTTTTCATGGGAACAGTGAGAGGGGAGACATTACAACCATCTCCTCATGGGAACAGTGAGAGGGGAGACATTACAACCATCTCCTCGTGGGAACAGTGAGAGGGGAGACATTACAACCATCTCCTCGTGGGAACGGTGAGAGAGGAGACATTACAATCAACTTTTCATGGGAACGGTGAGAGAGGAGACATTACAACCTACTCCTCATGGGAACAGTGAGAGGGGAGACATTACAACCATCTCCTCGTGGGAACAGTGAGAGGGGAGACATTACAACCTACTCCTCATGGGAACAGTGAGAGGGGAGACATTACAACCATCTCCTCGTGGGAACAGTGAGAGAGGAGACATTACAACAAACTCCTCATGGGAACGGTGAGAGAGGAGACATTACAACAAACTCCTCATAAGAACAGTGAGAGAGGAGACATTACAACAAACTCCTCATGGGAACAGTGAGAGAGGAGACATTACAACAAACTCCTCATAAGAACAGTGAGAGAGGAGACATTACAACAAACTCCTCATGGGAACAGTGAGAGAGGAGACATTACAACCAACTTCTCATGGGAACGGTGAGAGGAGACATTACAACCAACTTCTCATGGGAACGGTGAGAGAGGAGACATTACAACAAACTCCTCATGGGAATAGTGAGAGAGGAGACATTACAACAAACTCCTCATGGGAACAGTGAGAGAGGAGACATTACAACAAACTCCTCATGGGAACAGTGAGAGAGGAGACATTACAACAAACTCCTCATGGGAACAGTGAGAGAGGAGACATTACAACAAACTCCTCATGGGAACAGTGAGAGAGGAGACATTACAACAAACTCCTCATGGGAACAGTGAGAGAGGAGACATTACAACCATCTCCTCATGGGAACAGTGAGAGAGGAGACATTACAACAAACTCCTCATGGGAACGGTGAGAGAGGGGGCATTACAACAAACTCCTCATGGGAACGGTGAGAGAGGAGACATTACAACCTACTCCTCATGGGAACAGTGAGAGGGGAGACATTACAACCATCTCCTCGTAGGAACAGTGAGAGAGGAGACTCTACAATAAACTTTTCATGGGAACGGTTAGAGAGCAGACATTACAACCAACTCCTCATGGGAACGGTGAGAGAGGGGACATTACAACCAACCACTCGTGGGAACAGTGATAGAGGAGACATTACAACCAGCTCCTCAAGGGAACAGCGAGAGAGGAGACATAACAACAAGCTCTTCATGGGAACAGTGAGAGAGAAGACATTACAACCATCTCCTCATAGGAACAGTGAGAGAAGAGACATTACAACAAACTTCTTATGGGAACAGTGAGAGAGGAGACATTACAACCAACTCCTCATAGGAACAGTATGAGAGGAGACATTACAACCATCTCCTCATAGGAACAGTGAGAGAAGAGACATTACAACAAACTTCTTATGGGAACAGTGAGATAGGAGACATTACACCCAACTTCTCATGGGAACAGTGAGAAAGGAGACATTACAACCAACTTCTCATGGGAACAATGAGAGAGAAGACATTACAACCAACTCCTCATAGGAACAGTGAGAGAAGAGACATTACAAAAAACTTCTTATGGGAACAGTGAGAGAGGAGACATTACAACCAACTTCTCATGGGAACAGTGAGAAAGGAGACATTACAACAAACTCCTCATGGGAACAGTGAGAGAGGAGACATTACAACAAACTCCTCATGGGAACAGTGAGAGAGGAGACATTACAACAAACTCCTCATAAGAACAGTGAGAGGAGAGACATTACAACAAACTCCTCATGGGAACAGTGAGAGAGAAGACATTACAACAAACTCCTCATGGGAACAGTGAGAGAGAAGACATTACAACAAACTCCTCATAGGAACAGTGAGAGAGAAGACATTACAACAAACTCCTCATGGGAACAGTGAGAGAGAAGACATTACAACAAACTCTTCATGGGAACAGTGAGAGAGAAGACATTACAACAAACTCCTCATAGGAACAGTGAGAGAGAAGACATTACAACAAACTCCTCATAGGAACAGTGAGAGAGGAGACATTACAACAAACTCCTCATGGGAACAGTGAGAGAGAAGACATTACAACAAACTCCTCATGGGAACAGTGAGAGAGAAGACATTACAACACACTCCTCATGGGAACAGTGAGAGAGAAGACATTACAACAAACTCCTCATGGGAACAGTGAGAGAGAAGACATTACAACAAACTCCTCATGGGAACAGTGAGAGAGAAGACATTACAACAAACTCCTCATAAGAACAGTGAGAGGAGAGACATTACAACAAACTCCTCATGGGAACAGTGAGAGAGAAGACATTACAACAAACTCCTCATGGGAACAGTGAGAGAGAAGACATTACAACAAACTCCTCATGGGAACAGTGAGAGGAGAGACATTACAACAAACTCCTCATGGGAACAGTGAGAGGAGAGATATTACAACAAACTCCTCATGGGAACAGTGAGAGGAGAGACATTACAACAAACTCCTCATGGGAACAGTGAGAGGAGAGACATTACAACAAACTCCTCATGGGAACAGTGAGAGAGAAGACATTACAACAAACTCCTCATGGGAACAGTGAGAGAGAAGACATTACAACAAACTCCTCATAAGAACAGTGAGAGGAGAGACATTACAACAAACTCCTCATGGGAACAGTGAGAGAGAAGACATTACAACCAACTTCTCATGGGAACAGTGAGAGAGGAGACATTACAACCAACTCCACATGGGAACAGTGAGAGAGAAGACATTACAACAAACTCCTCATAAGAACAGTGAGAGAGAAGACATTACAACAAACTCCTCATGGGAACAGTGAGAGAGAAGACATTACAACAAACTCCTCATGGGAACAGTGAGAGAGAAGACATTACAACAAACTCCTCATGGGAACAGTGAGAGAGAAGACATTACAACAAACTCCTCATGGGAACAGTGAGAGAGAAGACATTACAACAAACTCCTCATGGGAACAGTGAGAGAGAAGACATTACAACAAACTCCTCATGGGAACAGTGAGAGAGGAGACATTACAACAAACTCCTCATAGGAACAGTGAGAGAGGAGACATTACAACAAACCCCTCATGGGAACAGTGAGAGAAGAGACATTACAACCAAATCCTCATGGGAACAGTGAGAGAGGAGACATTACAACAAACTCCTCATAGGAACAGTGAGAGAGGAGACATTACAACAAACTCCTCATAGGAACAGTGAGAGAGGAGACATTACAACAAACTCCTCATGGGAACAGTGAGAGAGGAGACATTACAACAAACTCCTCATGGGAACAGTGAGAGAGGAGACATTACAACAAACTCCTCATGGGAGAGAGGAGACATTACAACAAACCCCTCATGGGAACAGTGAGAGAGGAGACATTACAACAAACCCCTCATGGGAACAGTGAGAGAGGAGACATTACAACAAACCCCTCATAGGAACAGTGAGAGATGAGACATTACAACAAACTCCTCATAGGAACAGTGAGAGAGGAGACATTACAACAAACTCCTCATAGGAACAGTGAGAGAGGAGACATTACAACAAACTCCTCATAGGAACAGTGAGAGAGGAGACATTACAACAAACTCCTCATAGGAACAGTGAGAGAGGAGACATTACAACAAACTCCTCATGGGAACAGTGAGAGATGAGACATTACAACAAACTCCTCATGGGAACAGTGAGAGAGGAGACATTACAACAAACTCCTCATAGGAACAGTGAGAGAGGAGACATTACAACAAACTCCTCATAGGAACAGTGAGAGAGGAGACATTACAACAAACTCCTCATAGGAACAGTGAGAGAGGAGACATTACAACAAACCCCTCATGGGAACAGTGAGAGATGAGACATTACAACAAACTCCTCATGGGAACAGTGAGAGATGAGACATTACAACAAACTCCTCATAGGAACAGTGAGAGAGGAGACATTACAACAAACTCCTCATAGGAACAGTGAGAGATGAGACATTACAACAAACTCCTCATGGGAACAGTGAGAGATGAGACATTACAACCAACTCCTCATAGGAACATTGAGAGATGAGACATTACAACAAACTCCTCATAGGAACAGTGAGAGAGGAGACATTACAACAAACTCCTCATAGGAACAGTGAGAGAGGAGACATTACAACAAACCCCTCATGGGAACAGTGAGAGAGGAGACATTACAACAAACTCCTCATAGGAACAGTGAGAGATGAGACATTACAACAAACTCCTCATAGGAACAGTGAGAGAGGAGACATTACAACAAACTCCTCATAGGAACAGTGAGAGAGGAGACATTACAACAAACCCCTCATGGGAACAGTGAGAGAGGAGACATTACAACAACTCCTCATAGGAACAGTGAGAGATGAGACATTACAACAAACTCCTCATGGGAACAGTGAGAGATGAGACATTACAACAAACTCCTCATGGGAACAGTGAGAGAGGAGACATTACAACAAACCCCTCATGGGAACAGTGAGAGAGGAGACATTACAACAAACCCCTCATGGGAACAGTGAGAGAGGAGACATTACAACAAACCCCTCATGGGAACAGTGAGAGAGGAGACATTACAACAAACCCCTCATGGGAACAGTGAGAGATGAGACATTACAACAAACTCCTCATGGGAACAGTGAGAGATGAGACATTACAACAAACTCCTCATAGGAACAGTGAGAGAGGAGACATTACAACAAACTCCTCATAGGAACAGTGAGAGAGGAGACATTACAACAAACTCCTCATAGGAACAGTGAGAGAGGAGACATTACAACAAACTCCTCATGGGAACAGTGAGAGAGGAGACATTACAACAAACTCCTCATGGGAACAGTGAGAGAGGAGACATTACAACAAACCCCTCATAGGAACAGTGAGAGAGGAGACATTACAACAAACTCCTCATGGGAACAGTGAGAGAGGAGACATTACAACAAACTCCTCATGGGAACAGTGAGAGAGGAGACATTACAACAAACTCCTCATGGGAACAGTGAGAGAGGAGACATTACAACAAACCCCTCATGGGAACAGTGAGAGAGGAGACATTACAACAAACCCCTCATGGGAACAGTGAGAGAGGAGACATTACAACAAACCCCTCATGGGAACAGTGAGAGAGGAGACATTACAACAAACCCCTCATAGGAACAGTGAGAGAGGAGACATTACAACAAACTCCTCATGGGAACAGTGAGAGAGGAGACATTACAACAAACTCCTCATGGGAACAGTGAGAGAGGAGACATTACAACAAACTCCTCATGGGAACAGTGAGAGAGGAGACATTACAACAAACTCCTCATGGGAACAGTGAGAGAGGAGACATTACAACAAACCCCTCATAGGAACAGTGAGAGAGGAGACATTACAACAAACTCCTCATGGGAACAGTGAGAGAGGAGACATTACAACAAACCCCTCATAGGAACAGTGAGAGAGGAGACATTACAACAAACCCCTCATGGGAACAGTGAGAGAGGAGACATTACAACAAACCCCTCATGGGAACAGTGAGAGAGGAGACATTACAACAAACCCCTCATGGGAACAGTGAGAGAGGAGACATTACAACAAACCCCTCATGGGAACAGTGAGAGAGGAGACATTACAACAAACCCCTCATGGGAACAGTGAGAGAGGAGACATTACAACAAACCCCTCATGGGAACAGTGAGAGAGGAGACATTACAACAAACCCCTCATGGGAACAGTGAGAGAGGAGACATTACAACAAACCCCTCATAGGAACAGTGAGAGAGGAGACATTACAACAAACCCCTCATGGGAACAGTGAGAGAGGAGACATTACAACCAACTCCTCATGGGAACAGTGAGAGAGGAGACATTACAACAAACCCCTCATAGGAACAGTGAGAGAAGAGACATTACAACAAACTCCTCTTGGGAACAGTGAGAGAGGAGACATTACAACAAACTCCTCATGGGAACAGTGAGAGAGGAGACATTACAACCAACTCCTCATGGGAACAGTGAGAGAGGAGACATTACAACAAACCCCTCATGGGAACAGTGAGAGAGGAGACATTACAACCAACTCCTCATGGGAACAGTGAGAAAGGAGACATTACAACAAACCCCTCATGGGAACAGTGAGAGAAGAGACATTACAACCAACTCCTCATGGGAACAGTGAGAGAGGAGACATTACAACAAACTCCTCATGGGAACAGTGAGAGAGGAGACATTACAACCAACTCCTCATGGGAACAGTGAGAGAGGAGACATTACAACAAACCCCTCATGGGAACAGTGAGAGAGGAGACATTACAACCAACTCCTCATGGGAACAATGAGAGAGGAGACATTACAACAAACTCCTCATGGGAACAGTGAGAGAGGAGACATTACAACAAACTCCTCATGGGAACAGTGAGAGAGGAGACATTACAACCAACTCCTCATGGGAACAATGAGAGAAGAGACATTACAACAAACTCCTCATGGGAACAGTGAGAGAGGAGACATTACAACAAACTCCTCATGGGAACAGTGAGAGAGGAGACATTACAACCAACTCCTCATGGGAACAATGAGAGAAGAGACATTACAACAAACTCCTCATGGGAACAGTGAGAGAGGAGACATTACAACAAACTCCTCATGGGAACAGTGAGAGAGGAGACATTACAACCAACTCCTCATGGGAACAATGAGAGAAGAGACATTACAACAAACTCCTCATGGGAACAATGAGAGAGGAGACATTACAACAAACCCCTCATGGGAACAGTGAGAGAGGAGACATTACAACAAACCCCTCATGGGAACAGTGAGAAAGGAGACATTACAACAAACTCCTCATGGGAACAGTGAGAGAGGAGACATTACAACAAACTCCTCATGGGAACAGTGAGAGAGGAGACATTACAACAAACTCCTCATGGGAACAGTGAGAGAGGAGACATTACAACCAACTCCTCATGGGAACAATGAGAGAAGAGACATTACAACAAACTCCTCATGGGAACAATGAGAGAGGAGACATTACAACAAACCCCTCATGGGAACAGTGAGAGAGGAGACATTACAACAAACTCCTCATGGGAACAATGAGAGAAGAGACATTACAACAAACTCCTCATGGGAACAGTGAGAGAGGAGACATTACAACCAACTCCTCATAGGAACAGTGAGAGAGGAGACATTACAACAAACTCCTCATGAGAACAGTGAGTAGAGATACTTTGAGATGACCGCTGAATCGGAGGATTTAGCACCCATGGGAATACCCGATGTGCGGGGATGTCGCTAGTGATATTATGACATAAGATAATATAACTTGCAGGAAAATGTCCTTGTACCCATTTTAGGATGCGTAACCCTGGGAATGCAGATTAGTGTAAACTACATCTCTAACTCCATAAGATTTGAACACATGACCAACAGGCTGACAGGTAAATCAGCCAGCCACTGCGCCACCATGGTTTATATTTGTACTTTACTGCTGTAAACTATTGCAAAATGGAAAATATATTGACTTAAAAAAAAATATGTCAGTTGCAACGAGAAAAAGAGTGTTGAAGTGCTACATAGAACCTGTATTTTTGTATGGATGTGAAATGTGGAGGATGAGCAGACAAGCTGAGAAACATCTAATGGCAGTGGAAATGTGGTTTCTCTGGAAACTGCAAAAAATATCATATACAGACATAAAAACCAATGAGTAAGTCATACAAGAGGCAAATGAAAACCCAACCTGATTAGAGAAATTAGACGTAGGTCAAATTTCTTTTTGTCACATAAACTAGAGACCGTGGTGACAACTGGCTAGATTGAGGTGACAAGAACACGGGAAAGGGAGAGAAAAACATATCTGGATGGCCTGACCTCGTGGTAAGGCTGTAACAAGAATACAGAGCTGATCCACGACTCTGGTGATCACGAGAAACGGTGAAACACGACCGTTTACACTTACCGGCATGACACATGATGATGATGATGATGATGATGATGATGATGATGATGATGATGATGATGATGATGATGATGATGATGATGATGATGATGATGATGATGATGGATGTAATAAAGGTACTTCATTTTTAATTCAACCCAAACAAACCGCTTTATTTCAATACATACATTACACAATAGCACTTGCTTACCTTATCCTTGCGAAAGCAATAATATGTCTGTATATGTAATCAATATCAACACACCCCTACTCCCACTATGGAATCAGCCTGATGTCACGTAATTTCTCGGGAACTGCCAGAATTCCTTTGTTTATAGTGAATTAAAAATGAAGTACCGTATTAACTGGCATGGTCCAAAAGTGTTAAATCAATTACTACTTGCAACAGAAAGTGATTAGTTGTCAACTGTCGGGGAAAATTGTTTCATGGGGAGTTCATTTACGTAACAACTATCAAGGACCGTCATATGTTAAATTAATAAATACGAAAGAGTGAATTAATACAGAAACTCTCTGCAATAGAAGAAATTAACTTCAGTTATTTCGACAACTTGACATTATGCGTTTTGTAGCATTCATTCTTACGTACTGTTCACTTCCTTTTTGCCATCTAGTTTCAACGTTTTTTTGTTTGTTTTTTAAATCTGATAAGATGCTTGATTTCATTTCCTCAAGCATGCTTCCAGGTTGAATAGAGGAATAGTTTATTTACAGCTTCACTTTTTATATTGTCTAGTTATATTTCTGAAACTAACACGTATTACTGTGGCATTCTCCAGACCGTCTCAAGAGATGTTGGTGAAGTAAAAGTCGTCGGACTAGATCATTTGTGAGGATGCAGGTTGATTAATGTTTCTTGATTGCTAGCTAACTTAATATTATTTGGAAATTGCTAGACAGATACGAGTGGCTGATAGCCGGGTTATAACAATAATTACAACTGTTATAAGAATATTTCCCAGTTTGTAAATGTATATTGTTTCGAGATAAAGTAAATATATAATTCTTTACGAATAAGATAAATCTTAACCTTTCGGACCTCTTGTTACAACTGACTGAAGAAATTATGTTTTTATTCTAAGTGCCACAGCAATATGGTAGTTGATGCTTTTGCCTACCAAAAACCTGTTTGTGATTTGTTGACAAGTTTATGTTCAGTAGTTTGCCATTGCTTTCTGAACGACCGGCACTATTACCATTGTATGAAAACCAGCGCAAGGCGGTCTACTTCCAAATCTCCCATAGCTGTGTTTCGAACGCGGTATGCGAAATTGCAAATTGCATTCATAACACCATTGTCATAGCGATGGTAGTGCATGTATTAGCGACATGTACTTTCGAGTAATTACAGACACAAGACTATTTAGTATCATAAAACTGACACAAATGCTTTAAAGCGAACAACAAAACATTGATAAACAAACATTTCAAACTAGGTCGGCACGGCCGAATAGATAAGATGGCTCGATCTTAACCTTCCGGTATGAAGAGGGAAGCGGGTTCAACCCCTACACCTGTCATTTGGACTAAAATGTTGTCCTCTCGTTAGTACCTCAGAAGACGTTGTGGGTTTGCCTGATAGCGAGGGACACTTGTAATAGGGAAAACTAATCCACACGCAAACATCAGTAAAGCATGGAGTATGGGCGAAATCAAAGCGAGGAAAAAAAATAATTGAAATATTAATATATTATTTGTCTTACGAAGTTCAAACTATAATATTTGTGTTACTTGCAGAAATAGTTCAGCGTTATATTTTTAACTGTATCACGAGAAGATCGATATTTCCTTGCTGCCCATTGGACACAACACACCGGCGAGATGGAAGTAATTGAAATACGATGTGTTTCACTCTTATATATGATGTGTTTTGTGCATGTATGTGTTAGCTGGTGAAGGCTAGTCGCCCTGTGTTTTCCGTAATTGTATTCCGTAAAGCAGCATTACTTTGTGTGATTCTATGTTGTTAACTGTTTTAGTCCTATTGTACAGCAGAACAGGTTTGCCGAGTAGCTAGAATGCCCTGTTCTCCTTCGAGAGACCCGGGTTCAAATCCTCGGTAGGTGTTTCTATCGGGGGTGAAAAGAAAACCGTAATCTGCACAGTTCGCGGCGACTGAACTAGCCAGACGGCCTTAATTCCTCAGGTTCCAGACCCACCCCTGGCCTACACTGCAAGATACTAAAGGCAGTAGATTATTATCATCATTATCATCTTCTTCCACTTCTGCCGTCAAGCGTCGTGGGGAGGAATAATTGGCGCTCCAGTGCCCGATGGCTGGCATTGGAAAGTGTCATTCCGTGTGATTGTACAATGTCTTTGATGTCGTCAATCCATTTTCTTCTCTAGCGTTCTCTTGCTCTCGTCGCAGATGATCTTTGATGTAGACCCAGTGATGGTAGTTGATGGTGTTGCATTCTAACGACATGGCCAAACCACTTGATCTTCTGTCTTTCAATAAATGTGGCACAAGGTGTTGATCCCACCGTCTGTCTGATAACATTTCTTACTCGGTCTTGGATTATTACTTTGGCAGCTCTCCTCAGGCATCTCATTTCACAGGTTTTGATTTAAAGGTAGTAGATGACAGTGACAAATATTATTTGGATAAACTCATTTACTTTAAGATGCCTTGTTTCTGGCCTGGTGTTTGTAAATTCTAATCCCCACAGAGGGGGATTTTTCCCCATTGATCTGGGTTACTTAGTCGAATCCAGGTCTCCTCAATGGGAACCAGACAAGATGCTCGGCCAGATACTCCTCACGGTGTGCAGCTTCATTCACCACTTAAAACCATGGTTTCACATAACCCTGATCGGGGGCACGTTACTGCTCCTTTGATAGGGGATACCTCTTCCTCACTACCGACTTATTACAGACGGCATCAATGCAGAGAGGACACCGGATGATGATGAATGCATGGACAAAGCGAGTGG
Organism: Cepaea hortensis; assembly: GCA_963921405.1. Lineage (NCBI taxonomy): Eukaryota > Metazoa > Mollusca > Gastropoda > Stylommatophora > Helicidae > Cepaea > Cepaea hortensis. Next base: position 18,331,642 of record OY992896.1, read on the forward strand.
GCTCAACCTTCCCCGTAACTGGCTATGTGTGGATCTACTTCAGCTTCAATCAATAGTCATGTGTCATTGCTTACTCGCTCTCTTTGCATCCGCCTAGGTGTAGTGAAATCATGTTTCATGTCCAGTGACAACAATTATCGTCAGAAAGCTAGTGCCTTCGCTTCAACGCGCTGAAAAAGGTGCTAAGAGACCATTATGTTTTTGTGTCAATGTTCGGACGGTACTCATTTTGTGTCAATATTGGAGTGGGACTCATTTTGTGTCAGTGTTAGAATGTTACTCATTTTGTGTCAATGTTCGAGTGGTACTCATACTGTGTCAACAATGGCAGATAGGCATATGGTCCTTCAGGCCAAATGGTACCTAAGAGTTACTGCAGATAGGGATTACTTCCTGCATGAAGCCATAGATATGGTCAAGAGTCATAGACTATGACGAGGCAGGTCCTGGATGGTACAGGAAGAAATATCTATACGTCAGGTGTGTGATCTGGAGACCATCAATCGTGAAAAAGAGTGGGTTGAAGTTCCGGAAGACATGACAGACTGGCACAATGTAATAGTAACACTGAGTCGTGAGTTCAGAGAATGGGCAGCGGGCGGCACAGAGTTTGAGGTGCAAGAACTGATCCATAGTAACACTCATTAAGGTGAGATAGTCATCTACACCGATGGGTCAGTGATGAGAAACATACGTAGTGGTTGGGGTTTTATTCCAAAGGCTAATAATGGACGAGTCTTGAAAAAGAAGAGTCTGTCATATGAGACTACGATCTCCAGCATGAGAATGCAGGTGGAAGCTGTAACAGCGGCATTCCATTGGTTAGAGGAGACTACTGCAACACACATTGTATTCATTACGGATTCGAGGAGTACGCTTAGTAAGGTGGAGAAAGGAATGTTTCGCGTGGAATGGCTATCGTCGCTTCAGAGGTCACAGATTGGGAGAATCATATGGATATTTTGCCCTGGCCATGAGGGGGTGCGGGGAAAATGAACAAGCTGATAGGCTGGCAGGGAATGCACCTCTTGGTGGGAGATTGTCTATGGATAACGGTGAGGTGGTTATGCGTTTGTGGGACCAGATGGAAAAGGTGGGGGAACAGATTGAGAACCCGTATTTAGAAAGAATGAGATTGCGGGGGATCGGTAGGTGTTCTGGAAGAATCTCAAAACTGAGAGGGAAGACCAGGATAACTTTAAATCAGATAGCCGTGGGGACGATTAGTAGTATGACTCTTCTCTGGCTTTTGAACGAGGGGACGGAACACATTGGGAATGTTCTGAGTGCAGTGATGTCGGTCCTTAACTCAACTCAACTGAACTTCTGTCAGTGTTGGAGTGGTACTCATTTTGCATGAATGTTGGGGTGGTACTCTGGTTGGAGAGCTGGCACGTTAGCACAGTTGATAGAGAGCTTCGCTGGCAATGTTATGAGCTAGGTTGGAGCAGGGTTCGAAGCCTGCGTTCGACGTCTCGCTAAGTGAGTGAAAGCCTGGTCACCTATTCCCCCGTGCATTCAGACCTACACAACGTGATGACCCAATCACAACAGAGACCCTTTAGCAGGAAACTGCTTGAGACAAATTAGGGAACAGAGTAGAATAGTGGCTAGACGCTCGGCTGCCGGGCTGAGGATTCTGGGTTCGATACGTATCGAGGCGGATTCGATTTTTTTTTTTAAATTGATATGGGCTCCCAGATCGACACAGTTTGAAATGGATCTATGAAAATAATGCCCAATGCGCTTAAATGTGTGTAAGAGAGTCCTTTACTTATTTTCTTACATTAGTTTTCGGGTTATATAGACTATGATCATCGGGGTTTCGACTGTAAGAGTGTCGTTTACTTACCTGTTAACATTAGTACTCGGGTTATATAGACTATGATCATCGGGGTTTCGACTGTAAGAGTGTCGTTTACTTATCTGTTAACATTAGTACTCGGGTCATATAGACTATGATCATCGGGGTTTCGACTGTAAGAGTGTCGTTTACTTATTTGTTAACATTAGTATTCGGGTTATATATACTACGATCATCGGGGGCTCGACTGGAGTAGTTGGATGTGCTCAATTTTGACTGATGCCCAGAAGTAACCTAATTCATATTCTGAAATATCAGTTGTTGGGGAACCATTGACGCCACTGAGATAACCATATAAACATATCCACATGTATTGATTGACGCTCATGTAGGTTACTTGGTGGCACGGTTTATACAGGATTTCGCAATGAACCCTAGAATATTTTGCGTGTTTATGATTTACTACGCGAATTTTAACTGTCAGTAGTTTGATATTGCCTTCGACCTTCGATGCCTCATCCCATCGAAATCAACGCAAAGTTGTCTGTTTTCAAATCGCCAGCAGCTGATTTCGAATTCCCAAAATGTTATTATGAAATGTGTTGACTACTCCTAGGCCCCAGAGCCAGCGCTGATTAAGGTTGAAAAAAAAACAAAAAAACTATTGCATGTCATTGCCAGCTTACACTTCAATTAATGAAGCAATTCTAGTAGGCATCTACAAAATACTTTAAAAGGTCAAAGCTCCCAACTTTTCTCTGATTGTTAAAACAAATACCAATAATGGTTTGTTGACTATGGTATTTGCAATCTCGCTTCTCTCACTGAGTTAATGCGTAGACTCAGTCGGTTCTACACACGGGAAGGTCGATGCACTAATTGATAGTTTCACAGTAGGGCAAAGATCATGCTTGAATGGAATCCAATCAGTCAATGGTAGGCAACTGATGACAAATTAAACACGGAGCATCTTCTTTCTAAAGGTGATATTTCTATTAATTTGATTATAGATGCGCGTGGGTGTAAGTACTGATGTGTGTGTATGTGTGTGTGTGTGTGCTTAGGCGAGGATGTACAATTGATGTTTATATTAATTTAATTATAGATGCGAGTGGGTGTAAGTACTTGTGTGTGTGTGTGTGTGTGTGTGTGTGTTTAGGTGAGGATGTACAGTGATGCTTCTATTAACTTGATTATAGATGAGCGTGGGTATATGCATAGATGTATGTATGTGTGTTTACTTAGGTGTAGAGATAAAAGTGTTAAGTCTATTAACTTGATTACAGATGCAAGTGGGTGTAAGTACAGATGCGTGTGTGTGTCTGTGCGTACTTAGGTGTAAGAGTAAAAGTCATATTTCTATAACTTGATTATATAGATGCGTGTGTGTGTGTGTGTGTGTGGGTGGGTGGGTGGGTGGGTGCGTGCGTGCGTGCGTGTGTGTGTGTGTGTGTGTGTCTTTCCTCTTGAGCATAAGGCGGCGCATAGGGCAGAAGTCATGGCTCTCCATGTCCGGCGGTTCGTTGCTACCTGTTGTAGATCCTGGATGTTCACTTCGCCGTTGAATGAGCCTTCTCTGATGATGGTTCTACGCAGGGTCTCTCTTGGTCTTCCCCGTTCCCTTTTCCCTACCGGTGACCATAAGAGGGCTTGGTTGGGGAGTCTTGTCTTGTCCATTCTGAGTACATGGCCAATGTAGTTCCAACGGCGTTTTCTTATAAAATTGGATACAATATCTTGCTTAGTCTCTTGTCTTATTTGCGTATTGTTTCTGAAATCTGTCCAGTGGGATTCTTCTAAGACATTTGTTCTCAAAATTGTCTAATTTTTTTTTATCAAAAGCTACCGTTGATTTCCAACTCTCACATTCATACGTTATCCATACATAATTTGGTGTGGTCTAAACTGTTGGTAAGATCAATTAATTTTTTTTGCGGTGTTAATCTGGAGACCAATTTGTCCTGAAACATTCTGGAGGTGGTTTATTTTCTCTTTGGCATCTGGGTGTGTTGAACTTAAAAGCACTATGTCGTCGGCAAAGTCCAGGTCTTCTAGAATTTTGTCAACCCAATGGATACCCCTATTTGTATTGTTTGTGCATTTGCGCATAACCCAATCGATAGCCATTCCAAAAAGCATCGGTGACAAGACACAACCCTGTTTCACTCCCGTTTCCACTGAGAACCAGTCAGAGTTGTCTGATTCTGTTCTCACGCAGCAACGTGTCTCTTTGTAGAAAGATTTTATGATGTTGGTATATTTGGTAGGCAAACCATAGATTTTAAGTAGATTCCAAAGTGAAGGACGGTGGGGATATATATATATATATATATATATATATATATATATATATATATATATATATATATATATATATATATATATATATATACATGTGTGTATATATATATACATGTGTGTGTATGTGTGTGTGTGTGTGTGTGTGTGTGTGTGTGTGTGTGTGTGTGTGTGCTTAAGTATACAGGTAAAGTGATATTTCCATTAACTTGATTATGGAAGCGTATGTGGGTGTATGTACATGTGTGTGTGTGTGTTGTATGTACATGTGTGTGTGTCTGTGTCTGTGTGTGTGTGTGTGTGTGTGTGTGTGTGTGTGTGTGTGTGTGTGTGTGTGTGTGTGTGTGTGTGTGTGTGTGAACCTATGTGTAGAGGTGAAAGTAGCCCCATAACTGATACTCCCCTTTGAAGAACTTCACATATTTCAGGCCATGACATTATGAGGTTATGTGCACAGTTCCATTGCTATCTGTTTTACCTTCCGAGACAATCCTTAGAAAATCCTGAAAACTGTATGGTACCAATTTTGAAGAGGCTGGGCGGCCTACTGAACCGCATAGATCGAAAAAAAAAAAAAAAAAATAACAACAACAACAACAACAAAGAAACCAGCCTCGGTTGCGAATTAAACCCGGACCGCTATTATTTAAAAAGAAAAAAAAAAGAAACAAAATAAATGTCCCAAACAGTTTCTTGCTATGGGTCTGTGACGTCATAGCGCCATCACGTCATGTAGGCCTAAGAGCATGGTGGAATAGGTGGCTAATCTTTCACTTGGCTAGCGACGAACCTCAGGAGTCGAACACCGCATCCGACAGAGGTTGTGACATTATCAGCTATCAAGTTCGCTAGTGATCCAGAACACGGTTAAAAAGTTAGTTGCATATCCTTGTACAGGACGTCGCAGTCAACCCCAGCATTTTGTTGCTGTTCGTGATCTCTTGGCAAGTTTATGTTCCGTAGTTTACCATGGCTTTTGGAATGACCGGCACTCATACCATTTCGTAAAATAACTACGCAAGGCGGTCTGTTGCCAAACAGAACACCGTTAGTTTCGGGCGTATTTAATTATTTCAGTTGTTTATAGCAAACACAAAGCGGATGTAATGTACATAACCAAGATGGCGACCACGACACCAAGATGGCGACCACGACACCAAGATGGCGACCACGACACCAAGATGGGGACCACGAAGAGAATGGAGGAACAGAGAGACAGAAGATTTAAGAAAGTGAATGGCGGAGACCAGCGTGACATTGACGGGAATGGAGAGGATTTACAAAAATGTTCTTGGAGCGCGGAGTCTCATAAGTTTGAAAAATTGAAGTCTAAATGAAATAATAGCATAATGCAACTTTTACAGTACACGATGAATAATTAAATACAATTTCTGAAGATGCATGTTTCCATAATTCATAATCTCGCATGCAGCATTAGAAATATAGCTGCAAGCCATTTGGAAGCATACCGGCTTTGGTTTGGTTTTTATACAATATTATGATTGCCGGTAGTTCAGAATGAAATGGCAAAGTACTGAAACTAAACTTGTCAAGAAATCACAAACAGCCAACAAAATTATGGGGTTAACTGCAACAACCTGTAAAGGATACGCAACTATAGTCCGTTCACATTTGTTTTCTCCACTATAAAAATCCATATCTCAGTAACCAACTGAGGGAAAATGATGAGATTTCGCATATAACCTTATCATTATGTCCACCCAACAAAAACATTTTTGTTCTGAAGATTGTACAGCAGGTCTCAGTGTTTCTTTATATGCGGTACATAATTTACGAGTCAGAGATGAAGTGCATATTATGAAATGTATTTCATCTTCACATGGAAACATCAGCGTTCAATTGTGAATTTTCTCGTACTGCATGGGAATTTTTCCTTATGACAAGAGCGAAACGTAGTGGAAGGGAAGTGTTCAGAGGTGACGTCAGTAATTCTACCTATAGTGGGTACTTTCATGAAACGTGATTATTTTGTAAAGCTTACCATTTATTGCTATCATATGAATGTGTGAATATTGTTGAATATGATTGAATGTGAAATTGTGTACACTTCAAAGCATTGCTATGAAGTTGTACACATTCTGTTGTCAAGAAGCTGATCGCATGACACTTTTTCATACTATTACAAATCCAGAGAAAAGAACAATGCATGCATTGGTTTTGAGTAAACGGTTATTTCGTCGATGGGTGCAAGAATCTGGAATTAAACCACCACGCAATAAGCAAACGGTATGTAGAAAGGTAATTGTAAACAGCTTTGACAAGGATGTCATAAGGCGAGTTATTATAAAATTGCAGGATACCAAAGAAACAATGGCTGTTAGAAAACTTAGGGTTTGGTTGAGAAAGAACAATGACGCAGAGCTATCCAAAACAACTTTGTGGAAAATTATAAGGACATTAGGCTTCACGTTTAGAAAGTACAAAAGATGTTAAAATATAATTTTCAAGCATTTGGATTTAGGAGCCATGAGAAGCAAATATCTACGTGAAATAAGGGAAATGCGCAAAGAAAATTATGAGATAGTGTGTTTTGATGAAACGTGGATCAGTGCGTACCATACATATTAAAATGAATGGCAATCAGTGGATCAAAAGATAAAGCGATATGTGCCCAATAGTAAAGGACAGCGTTTGGTCATAGTCCATGCTGGTAGTACGCTTAATGGCTTACTGCAGAATACTGGACTCATGTTCGTATCAAAGCATACAGACAGTAGGCATTATAATAATGAGATGAATGGTAATGTATTTAGAGAATCTGCGATAGAATCTGAGTAGAATTAGAATCTGAGTGCAGTCAACTATGAAAATGTCGGCCGAAGTCCAATCTCCATAACATAGCGTTAATCGTCCGTAAGTCGCACTCATTCAGCTGCAGAGACCAAGAGGTAGGTCCAGAAACGTAAAGGAAGAACCGGCTTCCTAGTAGAGTAGGCGCCGTAAACGGGGCACGAGGAAGGAACACGACAACGGAGACGAATGGAGGCGATAGAGGCCGTGGCGGGGTATGAAGCTGGCTCGTCACGACCACACTTGATAAGGGGTAAGCACAGGCTGCACGGACTCCTCTCACCGAGGGAGGGAGGGCTTGAGAGTGGACATGGTACCATCGAAGGGACAAGCACAACAACAGGGATAACGAATGCTACCTAACGTCTCCACGGCAGGGAAAAGATGCCCGGAGTCATGACTCGGACTGGACCGCCCCCAGAGAGTATCAAGAGGTTAAATGTCCGAAATACTTGAGGAAGAGGGTAACCTTTTGGCGATCAGAAGCCTCCTGTCGTGTTTGCTCCGCGGTGGAGTTATTACGACTAGAGATTGGCTCGAGAATACAGTGCTTCCATCCCCAGATAGACCGTCTTGTCTGATTATGGACAATGCATCACATGACAATGTTGCCCAAGAAGACAACATATCTACGGCATCGAGCACAAAGGAAGGAATAAAGATATGGCTCCGAGGGGAAATCATACCATTTCTAGAAGCGTATTTCAAGATAGAATTGTTGTCCCTTGCAAAAACAGCAAGAAATATCAAATAGACAAGTTGATAGAAGAGCATGGCCATATGTGCTTGAGACTTCCTCTGTACTAGTCGCATTTAAACCCTATAGAACTTGTGTGGGGTAAAATTAAAGGACAGGTGGCAGCTGACAATACTACATTCAAATTGTCCGAGGTCAAGATACTAACCCAGTCCACAATATTAAATATTGATAAAAGTTACTGGGGAAAAAATGTGAAGACCATGTGTTAAAAGAGGAAGATGACTATTGGGGAAAAGATGGATCGAATTTTATGCAACCGAGAGCAGTCATCAGTCTACAGGAATCGTCCAACACAGATTAAGATCAGTGCAGATCGGGGACATTAATTCATTTGCACACCTACCGTGATATTTTGCTCGAAGTATTTAGAAGAATTACAGGCCCTAAACATTACAGCATCGACACAAATAATACAACTTGTCAATGGCAACAGTTTGTATTCCGCACTGATAAATTTCCTGTTCCTTAAGCCCTCAACGGTGACAAACAACTGGCACTGGGAAAAAAAAAAAAAACACTAAACGCATTGAATACCAAAAATAAAGAGGAATATTGCGGTGGAAACTGACATATGTGGTATAACAAGATATGTGAGAACAAACACGTTGTCAAATGAGGGGAAAACACACGAACATACGAATCACTCTATAAACTGTAATGAAAAGATGACCAACATCTTGGCCGTTAAGAAAGAAGGAAGCCCACTACAGAGACATTCACAACTATATTTTTCGTGCAAAACAGATAATCATGTTCCGTCTCTGAACAGTAAACAACAGAGTAGACATTCTTTCATGAAGTCTCAAAACGGTTCTGTCACCCATGTGCACGTGTGAAAAAACTACACAGACGGCTGAACAGATCTTTAAAAATTGACACATAATGACTAAATTGCTGTATAATCTCTGGTCACTCCATACGCACATTAATGCACAGCTGTTTGGAAGCTTTCACGAACTTCACACCTAAAGCTAAATACATCTTAGTGACATGACTTCTTGTGTACACAACAGCGGCTGAAGAAACAAGAAGGAAATGAAAAACAAGGTAAGAAATATATTCCTTCTACTTTTCTGTCAATTTCTATTTTGATTCCACATTATTTACCCCATGCCTCTGTAAATTCTCTGTCTTTACTATTATTACACATTGCGCCAATTTCCATACGAATATGGATACGCATTGTGTCATCAACCGAACTGACGTGCATTACTGTAAAACAAGTTTGTTAGCGTGAATTCATTAGATTTTTGCCAAAACATCAAAGAAATGTCGCCGCATTCTATGATTCCAGTTTCCTTTCGACCTATCAGAGACATATTCCTGGGCGGGGGTGGGAGGTATGGGGGGGGGGGGGGGGGTAAATATAATGTAGCAGAAAAAAATTGAATAATGATGAAACGGACAGTTTTTTTTTTTAAACTTTATCGTGAATGAGGGAAATCTTTTGTGAACGGACTTTAACATGTTTCCAGCGATTTGACGGCTGCATGAATCTCATTAAGATGTTTTCCCATTACTTCTACGTACTTTCTTAGATGTTACAAAGGACGCTTTCGAAAAGCACATCGTCAGTTGAAATCAGCCGAGCTTTTTTTATAGTTTCATCTTGATTTTTGCTAGTTGAGCGGGAGATTCGGTGTAATTCGATATCCTTGAATTTTTTTGTGGTCTTTGTCAGGCTTCGGCAAGGGAATCAGATAGCTGTGTAACCATTCCTCCTTGATGCTAGCACTCCCTATACTGTTGTTGTACATGTCTGCTAGTTTCTCTAGCTCATTGTCGGTACACCTATTTATGTCGTCGTATCTTATGCCATCAGGACCTGGAGCACTGTTTTTTGATCGTCGAAGCACAGCCTTGATTTCTTTCACTGTCACTGTGTCTTCATCCGAGGTGTTCTGGGCCTTGCATCTGTCTGAGGTGACCTCCTTGGCTAGATTTCGGCCTCCCATGTCTGTCTGGTTGCTCTGCTCAAGGTAGCGTTCAAAGAGGGCTTTGCCCTTGTCCTCGTCAGTCCTCTGCCAGATGAAGTCAGCACCTTGGAAGTCAGAAATGCTCTTATTCTTGACTACACCACTCATGCTTTTATGTAGTCGCCAGAACAATTTCAGTGACTTGTCTGTGCTTACTCTTTGACACACCTCTGCCCATTATCTGTTCGTAACTACCCTCTTTATTTCCCATTTTAATTGCTGCTACTTGGTTCCAGTAAATATTCTTTATTATTCTTAAATCTTTTCCATCAGTGTTGATATCTTCCAACATTTTAATCAGTTCATCATGTTTTACTTTATCAAATGCCTTAGTATAATCTATGAAGCACAAATATATGTCTCTCTGTTTCTCTATTGATCTTTCTATTAGTGTCCGTAATGTATAAATTGCATTGTTTGTGCCCTTTCCTTCCACAAATCCATACTGTTCTTCACTAATTTCCATTTTTATTTTCTTTTTGGTTCTTCTCATTATGATTCTGAGTAGAAGCTTAGTGATATGGTTTATAAGGTTAATTGTACGAAAATCTTCACAATCAATTGCTCCTGGTCTTTTTGGTATAGCTATAAATACAGATTTCAGCATATCACTGGGTAAATATCCACTGCTGTAAATATCATTCAACATTTTGGTTAATATATCTACTCCAAATTCTCCCAATACTTCTAATTCTTCTATTGTGATTTCATCTGGCCCAGCTGTTTTTCCTTTCTTCATACGTTTCATAGCGTCAGCGACTTCTTCTTTCAGAATAGGTGGACCTTCTAAGTTACTATCTTCTGTTAATTCTTCCCTTTCTCCTTCATATAATTCTCTTATATACTCATTCCACCTCTTCATTATAGCATCTTCCTCTAATATTATCTTTCCTGTTTTTGATTTCAAACACCCTGTATTTATTCTTATTTTTCTTCCTGTAAGCTCACTGATTTGTCTGTGCATATTTTTTGTATCTTTAATGGAATTTAATTCAATTTTTTTGCATTGCTCGTTTAACCAACTTTCTTTAGCCTTCCCACATTTATCTTTTATTTCTTTATTTATCTTAGCGTATTCTTGTTTGTCATTTTTACTCTGTTTTCTTTTGTCCATCAGTTTTAAGATATCTTCATTCATCCATTTTTTCTTAGCTATTTTGCCTCTCTCCGGTAATACTTCTTTGCTAGTTTGATGAATGGAGTCCCTTAACATTTCCCATTGTTCATCTATACTCTGTATTTTAGTTATTGCATTGTACCTATTTTTCACAGTCACTCTGTATTGTTCTTGCATTTCTTTATCTATTTTCAGAACCTCTTTATTAAGTCTCGTGTTCTTAACCATTTTTTTCCCTCTCTTTAATCTTACTTTTATATGTCCACATAGTGGTACATGATCACTATTACAGTCAGCCCCAGGCATTGTCTTTAAGTTAATTAAAGCATTTCTAAATCTTTTATTAATTAGTATGTAGTCAATTTGGTTGCGTATTTTCTTATCAGGGCTTATCCATGTGTACAGTCGTCTTTTATGGTGTTTAAACCATGTGTTTCCAATTATCATATCATTGATATTTGCCCATTCTATTAGCTTTTCCCCTCTTTCATGTCTTGTACCTAAACCATAATTCCCCACTACATCCTCCATTTTTCCCTTTCCTACTTTTGCATTAAAATCACCAAGTATTATCTTTATTTCTTGTGATCCAATTTGAGCCATCGCCATTTCTATCTCGTCATAAAAGTGTTGTATTTCTTCATCACTACTGCTTGCTGTTGGTGCATATACTTATACATATATATAATATTTATGTCTATTGGTTTGCCTTTGATTTTTACCATAATAACTCTATCTGAAATACACCAGTATCCATTAATGGACTTGGCTGTTTTTTCGTCTAATATTATTCCTACACCTTTTTCATGTGTTTTCACCCTCCAGAATAAATTATTGTGTGATTGTCAGCTATAAGTTTGCCCGATCCCTTCCATCTCATCTCACTAACGCCTAGTATATTCATTTTCATGCTATCCATCTCTCTTAGAACATTGGTCAACTTTCCTAGCTCATTTAATGTCCTAACATTCCATGTTCCTACTCTAAATTTATTTATTTTAGTTAAGTTTTTGCCATCAGTAGCTGGATGACGGTCTGGATAGGTAGGTCAGTAAACAAAATTTTTACACGCCTTCATGCGGACTGGGCATATGGTGCGACACCCATATTTGTATCGACCAATCGGCTGTCGTTGGGTGATGTTGTCAATATCGCACCGGTAGCCTTTACTTCCCACAGACACTTCCTAGAACCCATTATAAGTCATGTCCACCTGGAAGCCTAAGTCAGTTTGCAGTGCCAGCTGCGGTCAAGATACCAATTAAAGTTAGTTGCATATCCTTTACAGGACGCCGCAGTCAACCTCAGCAATGATTGCAATTTGTAATCTCTTGGCAAGTTTACGTTCAGTAGTTTGCCATTGCTTTCTGGGTGACCGGCGCCCATACCGTTTTGTAAAACACAAACGCAAGGCGGTCTGCTGCCAAATCGCCCGAAGCTGTGTTTTGAACGCCGTGTGCGGGATTACAAACTGCGTCCGTTACACCTTCGCCACGGAGTTGGTCAAGATACAAGTAGTCCCGTAATATAGACTGCCGTTAGGGTGTTATGGCTTCACGCCGTCACATATTCTAGGTTACCACATACAAGGTAGGGTGGTTAGTTCCATTCTTCATGCAGCACCACATTAACAGTACACCGGAGAATTATTATAGCATTTAAAAAATGTATAATTATTATAACATTCAGCAAATATTAATTATTATATCATACAAACTAATTATAATTATTATTTATAACATTCAAGCAAATTATAATTATTATAACATTCAAGTAAATTATAATTATTATAACATTCAAGTAAATTGTTATTATTATAACATTCAGCAAATATTAATTATTATAACATTCAAGCAAATTACAAATATTATAACATTCAGCAAATATTAATCTACATCTATAAAACAGAGTGTATGTATGTGGGTGGTTGGATATGTATTGGATGCGTTCGATAACGGTACATCTGATTGAGATGACATTTTCTACACGTCTTCCTTTCATTCCTGTGCAACCGACTGTAATAGTTTCTTAGTGTAAAATCGGCTACTTCTTCTTCTTCTTCTTCTTCAGCGTTCCGAGCCATTGAGGTTCTTTGCTGCAAATACAATCCGTCTCCATTCGTCTCTCTGGTGGACCTTCTCTTGCCAGTCGTTGATTCCAAGTGCTCGTAGGTCTGTACATGTATTATCTCTCCACCGCCTTCTTGGTCTACCTCGGGGTCTACGGTCATTTATTTCCTGAGTGTAAGCGAGTTTTGTTTCCCTATTATCTTCCATTCTTTCTATATGCCCCAGCCATTGTAGTCTATTAGCCTTCATGATACCAGTGATTAGCGGGGACTTAAACAGATCATAAATGTCTTTGTTACTTCTTCTTTTCCACTCTCCACTTTGTGTATCCCTAATGGGTCCAAAGATGCGTCTTAAAATTTTGTTCTCAAAGGTTTGTAACAAGGCTTCGTCTCCTTTCGTTGTACTCCAGGTTTCAGAGCCATACAGCACAACTGGTCTGATCAGTGTTTTGTATATTGTGATTACTTACTTAATAAAATTTAATATTTCATTTTTCATTATAATTTTTATATAGCAAGGGGACTTAACTCTAGAAAAGTTATTTCAAGGGGCATAACTTTTAATAACATTTCTATATACTTTATAGTCATATTGTTGCATGGTTTTCAAAGATTTATAAACTCTTTGCCTATATTTATTTACAGGCATATGAGTTTTAATAAATAATGATATAATCTTTAAGGCATTTTCAAAGTTTTCATAAAAACAATGCATAATGCATAACATTGTAACTCATCTTTTTATACTCAAAGAAGTTATCTACAGTCATGTAGGTGATTAAAACCAGTTTTCATTAAAAATAATGGATGGTGTGTGGAAGGACATTCTTTTAAGTTACTGTGTGAATTTAATGAGACGCTCCCCGCCAGGAGCTAGGCGAAGCCACGCCGGGTCAGATAGATAGACAGACAGACAGACAGATAGTCGGGAACGGGAGCTTATATGACTACTTATATGAATTAAATGAGATGCTCTCCACCAGGGACTGGGTGAAGCCGGGCCGGCACAGACAGACAGACAGACAGACAGACAGACAGACAGACAGACAGTCGGGAACGGGAGCATTTATGACTACGTATATGAATTAAATGAGATGCTCCCCACCAGGGACTGGGTGAAGCCGGGCCGGGTCAGACAGACAGACAGATAGACAGACAGACAGACAGAAAGACAGACAGATAGTCGGGAACGGGAGCTTATATGACTACTTATATGAATTAAATTAGATGCTCCCCACCAGGGACTGGGTGAAGCCGGGCCGGGTCAGCCAGACAGATAGACAGACAAACAAGCAGACAGACAGACAGACAGACTGATAAATAGATAGATCCCCGCCAGGGCCTGGGCGAAGCCGGGCCAGGTCAGCTAGTTATTATATAATTCAATAAGATTATACTTATTAATACATTCAAGCAAGTTATAATTATTATAACATTCAACAAACTATACTTGTTATAACATTTAGCAAAGTATACTTATTATAACATTCAGCAAATTATACTTACTATAATATTCAAGCAAATTATAATTATTATAACTTTCAGTGAATTTAATTAATATAGCATTGAAGCAAATTATAATTATTATAAAATTCAAGAAATTTATAACTATTATAACATTCAAGCAAATTATTATTATAACATTCAGCAAATATTAGTTATTATAACATTCAGCAAATTATCATTATTACTAAGGCATGTTTCCTTAGCGACTCAGTGAGCATGCTCAAGCGGATAGAGATGGGGTGGATCCAAAGAGAGTGGTTGCTGTCTCTCGAGCGGTCTCGGCTGGCAAAGATCAGTTTCATCTTCGTGCCAGGGCATGCGGGAGTACAAGGAAATGAGCGGGCTGACAAGCTCGCAGGTGAGGCTACTGTGGAGGGCGGGCGCGCCATGGACCAGGCTGACATTCTGAATGCTCTACGAGAAGTAAGACTTGTGCGAGAACCACGTGATGACAGCGAATCTGCAACCATGGTCAGATTGCGAGAACAACAAATTAAAAGAGGGGTGGCCAAACAAGAACATTACGCAGAAAGCCAAAAAAGATTGATAAACCAACACAGAACTGGTGTCGTTAGCCACTACACGCTGCGGGATTTGCTGAGGAGGGGATCCGAGCACTTATGGACTGAATGGTTCGATGTGCAGTGAGGATGATCTGTCGACTAACTAACTAACTAACAAATATTAATTATTATATCATTGAAAACGGACATTTACAGAGCGAATTTTCCTTATCAGTCACATTCGCTACCGCCATAGGTAAAAGTTATTATGCCTTTTTAAAGCACAAACTATCGTCTGTCAAGACGGCAAGGCGCCAATATGAATAAAAATATGATGAATATATGAAACAAATTATAATTATTATAACATTCAGCAAATTAAACTTATTATAACATTCAGCAAATTATACTTATTATAACATTCAGCAAATTATACTTATTATAACATTCAGCAAATTAGCTGTATTACTGTATTTAATTTTAATGTACGCTCTCGGAAACTGCCCGTTTAAACATTAAATGTTATTCGCGGTTCAAACGTCACGACAAAGGATCACCCCTTAATGCTCCGTTCCTATGCCAGTGAATATCACACAAAATGACCCAAACTGTCTCTTGTAAACAGAGGAACAGACAGCAGTTCCGACAAACCAATCTTTTACACGTTCTCTTTAGGAGTGGATTTCGAGTTTTAATTGGCTGGTAACAGTAATTTCAAACGCATTGCTTAAATCGACATATAACTTGTAATTCCACCTCGTGTCAACTGACAGATTACTTTAGGTAACTTGTAGAAATACCGGAGTCAAATACGAGCCATACATTTTACTTAATCTGGGCGTTTAGAATGTCAACTACTGAAAAACTTCCGGTCCCCAACAAGGCGGATTGGCACTGAAACGTTAAGGCCTCTGGAATGTTTACGCTTGTGGCTACGGTTTGCATTCGCATTTTCCTCATATTGGACTGGTAGTACATGGTTCCGTCGCCCTGGTTCTGAGTGAGTGCGTGGCGAGACACTGTGAGCTGTGAAATTCGTGTCGAATGCTTTTACATCTGTCCGCTGTTGTTTGTAGCGTGAACTGCAAGTTCAGAACAATGGCGACCGGTTGTCGCTAAATTGACTGGTTTGCCTTTTCTGTTCACTAGTGCATTTTTCAGGAGACTCCTGGGAGTCCTCGCTAGAGCTACGGAGTTCATGCTTTGTGCGGCGCTTTCGGCGGGTCGCCCTGCGGAAAGAGACCGAGCCACGTTGGATAAAAAAAATGTTTGCATATCCTTTAAGGACATCGCTGTCAACATCAACATCTTTCAGCTTATTGTTGATTTCATGGCAAGATTACGCTCAGTAGTTTGCCATTGCTTTCTGAGCGGCCGGCTCATATACCCCGTAAGTTACCGACGCGATCCGAACCACTGCTGATTCTCACCGTTCTCACGTTACTTACGATAGTATACGAGATTACAGAGAAAAGTCGCTAACCTCTAGGCCAGGAAGCCGGCATGTGGGATAAAACCCGGACCAATTGAGTCTTTCTGGTGACTGCCGATTCCATCGACGATGAACTGTATTTGTCGCGGAGGACTTTTGTGTTGGCATTCCGGTGGCAGCATTAAGCACAGTGTACCTGTGCGGGCTGTTGGCTTGCCGAGACTCCTGTCTGTAGTTCCACTTTTCACATTGGGCAGTGATGAACATTTTGTGTGATATTCACTGGCACTGGACAGGAGCATAATGTGGACGACCAGCTGCCGTGAAGTTGGAACCGCGACAAACTAACTAACTACTGAAGTTACTTATTTTAAGTGGAGTGTAGTAAAATAGAGACAATTTCGAACCACCCTCATCTAGCATGGTATATTAAAATGTGTACGAAGAACACGCAAATAGTAGATTGCACCACTTACTGCCTGGTATATTTCGCTATATCTCGTCAGGGGCATACTACAGAACAAAATAAGATGAGATGGACAGGTTAATTATTAACGGTTAATACCATTGGTACAATTCTTCTATTCGTATAACAGTTACAATGTCACTGTAATAATGTTCTAGAAATCACGGATGATATTACTTATAACATTGACTGGATTTATTTTTATTTTGTTCATTTACTAATAAACAACTCACTTCAGAATGAGTCATTGCTCTTTTTATTAACCAAATTATTTTCAATTTGCGATACTCCTTTTCCCGGAAGCCATTCTGTAGACAGACAGACGGACGGACAGACAGACAGACAGACAGACAGACAGACAGACAGACAGACAGACAGGCAGGCAGGCAGGCAGGCAGGCAGGCAGAATGAGAGAGATACAGAGAGATACAGAGAGAGACAGATACAGACAGAGACAGACACAGAGACAGACTGAGAATGGCAGAGAAAGACAGAGAAACATACACAGAGAGTGACAGAGAGGCAGGCAGAGAGGGAGTGAGAGACAGACAGACAGATAGAGAGATAGAGTGACAGAGGGAGGGACAGAGCGAGAGATACAGAGACAGACAGACAGAGAGGGAGATAGAGACAGAGAGAGACAGACAGAAAGAGACAGAGAGACAGACAGAGAGGGAATGAGAGCGACAGACAGATAGATAGAGCGACATGGGAGGGACACACCGAGAGAGATAGAGAGGAGACAGAGAAGAAGAAAGTAAAGGATCCATTTTTTAACGTTGTATATCCCTGACAGGACGTTGCAGTCAACATCAGCATTTTTCAGCTGTTGTTGATGTACTAGGCAAGATTACGCTCAGTAGTTTGCCATTGCTTTCTGAGCGACCGGGTCACATACCCCGTAAGTTACTAACGCGGCGAGAACCGCTATCGATTCTCGCGCAGGTTACGTTACTCACGAGAATATACGGGATTACGGAGAAAGACGTTAACACCTAGGCCAGAGTGTCCGGCCAAGGATCCTTTTACGCCTCTCAAAATGTATTGAGCATATGGTGTCAGAAACATAATGATACCAATTTCAGTCTTAGTCTTTCCTAACTTTCAATGTATCCCTTGGTGTAAAATGTTTGAAACCTTTTTAATTGACCTGAACTCCCAGATCGACCCAGCCTAGACCGGGAACCACAAAGTGTCCTGGGAACAAAAGATGGCCGGAGCGACACTGACGACACCACCCATCTAGTCCCCATTGCTCCATAAAAGTATAGGGCTAGCACCATATACTCAATACACGCTAAGGCCTGTAAGGGGGCACTTTATTTTGCACTTCATAATAGATCGTGTAGTCTGGGGACATGTTCATTATAAATCTGGTACCAGTGGTCAAAAATTTGAGAATCACTGCGAAACAGGTTGCTTGATTTTGTAATGTATTCATTGTAAATAAAATGCGTGACCTCTGATGAAAATGTTAAATACCGTTGTTGTTTTCTAGCTTCATTGACTCATTCAGTTCGTCAGTTTGACAATGTTAAAAAGTTAAAGTTAGCTGTATATCCTTTACAGGACGGCGCAGTCAACCCAAATATTTTATATCTATTTGTGAATGTTTTGCCTCTGGTGATCTTGTAATAAGGCGAATCATGACCGCCCATGCTTACCGACATGGCGCATGATTACGATGATAATGTTGATTTCTTGCAAAGTTTACGTTCAGTAGTTTGCCATTGCTTTCTGACCGACCGGCAATCATACCATTGTATGTAAACTAGTGCAAGGCGGTCAGCTTCCAAATCGCCCGCAGCTGTGTCTCGAACGCGATATATGGCATTGTCTCTATTCGAGTTGCCAGACACTGCTGAAGTTTCTGGATCAATTCCACTCAAGACTATGAAAGTAAATCAACAGTCTATAGATGACCTGTTTTTACGCGCCCTGTGACGTTTCCAGTACATTGTGCTAACTCCATCTTTTGAAGGATCAATCGGCCTCATTATGTTGAGGAGCATCTGGCTGAGTGGCTTAATCGCCGGGGTTCCATTCGGGATAACCGATTTCGAATCCTTGGTAAGTATATGGATTGTTTTATTTATCTAATGTTGCAGAAACAACGAAAATCCTAACCTACACAACTCGCTGAGAATGCACTAGTCACTCGGCCACAGTTTCTCAGGCTCAAGTTCCCACTCCCCCTTGCCCTACTCTGCAAGGTGGTATAGGCAGTAATGGAGGTGGAGGCAGTCACTGCGGCTCTCCACTAGATGGAGAATACGACACACACACATCGTGATTGTAACTGACTCAGAAAGCATGCTGACCAGGGTGAGGACGGGCAGGCTTCGTGCGGGGTGGCTTGCTTCGCTTCGGGGGTCACGGGTGACAAGTATCGCCTGGATCTTTTCTCCGGGGCATGCCGGTGTGCTGGGAAATGAACAGGCGGACAGATTGGCTGGCTCTGCAGAACTTCGTGGAGTATTGATACATGACAAGGCAGATGTGGTTGCGGCCTTGTGGGAGCACGTGCACACCTCGGAGGAGCAAATGGATTACCATGGTCTGGCAAGAATGAGACAGCGAGGAGTGACGAGGGGATCTGGCCGACGCTCAACGTTCAGAGGAAAGGCGAGACGGACTTATAATCAGATTGCTACTGGTACTATTAGTGTTGGAACTCTTCGCTGGCTACTGAGGATGGGGACGGAGCACTTATGGGAATGCCCCGAATGCTGTGATGTCGATTCCTAAATCAATCAATCAATCAATCATGGCAGACAGTATTGTGCCTTATTGTAGTCACTAAAGTGTCTTCTCCTAGGTTATATGTTGTTGTGTTTTCTTGAGTTCGTTTACTGATGAAGGCTTGTCGCCGCAACGTCCTTTATTTTCTGTTAATGTGTTTTGTAAAACTGCCCTACACTTCATGCTGTTATACTGGTATCTTCCCCAAAAATCTTCTGGTACATATTTCAGGCTGGGTTGATCTTGGAACCTATATAAGATTTTACAAATCCGTCTCTATGCTTTTTCGAACCTATCGCCAATGGACTGGCAGAGAAGAGTACTTGCAGATGGCTCCTGCTGCTCCCCTTCAGAACTATACAGGTTAATACATTATACATTTGGAGAACAGGGGAAACGATAAACAAACAGATGAATTGTCATTACCAACCATACGTACAGATTTCCTATCATTGGAGGTCAGCATGGGCGAATGGATAAGACTGTTCGCTCTTAGACCTCCGGTGTGCTGATGCCAAGGTATCGGGTTCAACCCCTACGTCAGTCAGTGGAACTAAAATATTAATTTCTTGTCCCTGACTTGGGGACGTAAATTACAAGTACCTAAGGAGTCGATGTGAGTTCGCCTGATAACGGAGGACACTGGTAAAAGGGTAAGCTAATCCGCACACAAAAATCAATTGAGTACACTTGAAGGCTGAACGTCGCACTCATCACGGCCCATTGAAAAGCCTCTAGATTTCTGGATATATCACCTGCGGTACATATACCCTCGTGTCAAAGGTGTCTTCAATGTCTTGTGTCCATCTTCATGTTGGTCAACCACTGCATCGTCTACCAGGAATCATGTCCCCCGTTCTCCATCCCTGTTCTCTCCAAGCCACTGTAATGTTGAATATGACCAAAGTACGATGGAAAGTCAATAAGTAAGTCATAAATGGCTGTAGAAAAATAACTAAATATAATAACAACTTGAAATAAGTTTATTTTTATACATACATTGCCCCTTTATTTCTCAACATAATTTCCACCAACATTGATGCACTTATCCCATCGTTTTATCAGTCTTCCCAAACCGGCTACATAAATCTGAGTGCCTTGTTTTCTAAACCACGTTTTCACTTCACATCCAGCTTCGGCTTCATTCGCGAAATGTCTCCCGCCAAGGTGGGTTATCAGTGTTTATGCTGACAAATGTTTGTCCCGTAATGTGGTGCATAGCTGGGTAGAAAAAGTTACGCGGGCGAGTCAATAAGTAAGTCACACAGTTCTGTGGGATGGCAGGTAAATGAAAACAGAGCACGCAGCGTGTTTGGGAGGACTGATAACACGATAGGATCAGTGCATCAATATTGGTGGAAATTATGTTGAGAAATAAAGGGACAATGTATGTATAAAAATAAACTTGTTTCAAGCTTTTATCATATTTAGTTATTTTTCGACAGCCATTTATGACTTACTTATTGACTTCCCATCCGTTCCCGAGCCATGATACTGTCTATAAGCCAGTTTTCTTCTCTGTTTACATCTCCTATAATTTCAGTATATTTCTACTTATATGTTCATATCTCCTATAATTTCAGTATATTTCTACTTATATGTTCATATCTCCTATAATTTCAGTATATTTCTACTTATATGTTCATATCTCCTATAATTTCAGTATATTTCTACTTATATGTTCACATCTCCTATAATTTCAGTATATTTCTACTTATATGTTCACATCTCCTATAATTTCAGTATATTTCTACTTATATGTTCATATCTCCTATAATTTCAGTATATTTCTACTTATATGTTCACATCTCCTATAATTTCAGTATATTTCTACTTATATGTTCACATCTCCTATAATTTCAGTATATTTCTACTTATATGTTCATATCGCCTATAATTTCAGTATATTTCTACTTCAATGTTCATATCGCCTATAATTTCAGTATATTTCTACTTCTTGGTCCACGACATTCTAAGAACAGTTCTGCAGCGTTTGAGCTCAAAAGCCTCAATTGTCTTCTTTATTGACTGTGGAATCTTCCATGACTCACATCCATCTGTTGTTTCATTCATCATGTGCCATCATGATAAGCGTGGGTGGTCATGTTTCGCCATTTCACGCGATCCACAGAGTCGTAAATCAGTCCAGTGATCTTATCTCAACCATACCACATGGCCAAACCATCAAGGTATTCACTTCCATGCCTTGATCTCTTTCCCTCGATCTTGCCAGTTGTCATCAAGTTCTCCAATTTATCTCTTCTCATATCGTGACCAAAAAATGTTGACTGTTTACGTCTAATTTCTCTAAAATAGTTTACGATTTTAGTGTGTTTCTTGTAGGCCTTGTCATTAGATTTTCTGTCTGCCCATTGTATTCCTTGTATTTTCCTCAGAAACTACATTTCCACAGCCATCAGATGTTTTTCAGCTTGTCTGCTCATTATCCACGATTCACATCCATATAAAAGTACAGGTTCTATGTAGCACCTCAACACGTTTTTTCTTGTCGCAAATGACATCTTGTTATTGGTCGGTATGTTTTCCAACTTGCAAAAGACTGCATTCGTCATAGTAATTCTCGTTCTAATCTCTTCAAGGCATCACCCATCAGATGTTATGACTGTTCCGAGACAACTGTACCGATTCACTTGTGTAAGAATATTCCCATTTACTTGCATATTACATTGTGCTGTTTCCTTCTTCCCGGTGACGACCATAACATGTCTTCTTACAATTTAATTCTAACCCTAGTTGTTCACTGTGTGCAACCGCAACTACTAAATATTGTAGATCCTGTTCATTTTCTGAAATCAACACTGTATCATCCGCATATCTAATTTGTTGCTACAGCAGTCGTATAGGTCGACCTAGCCCATGCATGAAAACACTTTTCATTATAAATATGTGGCCAGGAACAATATAATTTGAGAATCACCGCTGGATACGCTCTGTTTCTCGCTGCACTGAACAGCCGAGGAGTATCTCTGTAAATTACAGTAGAGCGGACAGTGTTTATTGTAATGGCTGGCACATAGGGACTAATGATTCAGTTCAAATGTTCGGTAAATCAATTAGACACTTTTGAAGATCCTTATTGAAAATAGACAACTCTGTAGTCAGAAGCAAAGTGTAGCAGTGTATGGAACACCACACTGATTAATGTTGTTGTTGTTGTTGTTGTTGTTGTTGTTGTTGTTGTTGTTGTTGTTGTTTTGGTCTTCCCCCCCCCCCCCCGTTACATGTTAATCAAAGAATAACACGACGCTTATAGAGTTTGACATGCAAGACTGCAATCACAAACACGAAAGAAGTTGCCAGCAAACAAAAGAACAAATGGCAAAGATAGAAATAATAGTAAAATAAATCTATTACGATGTAATTATGAAACATAAAGACGTGCAATACACATGAAACACATCGAATGAAATGTAATTAACTAGACGTCTGGTTGATCCACGGAGAAAGGGTAGACATCACAATTGAAGTTAAAACATACAGACAATAGGACAGATATTGATGCGCGTTCGAAAAGTTTTGTTTGGTTTTGGTCGAAGATCACTTCCACTGCACACGGATATCGCCATAAAGGCTTCAGATTCCTCCCACAGATTACACAAGGAGAATCTTAAAACAGTGCACACACTCCGCAACACCGACAAGGATTCCTTTCTTGTGCGTGTACACCATAAGTACATATACTATTAAAATCGTTTAGGCTGTTTTTTAATGGTGAAATTGTTTACCTGAGCAGCGGCTGCTTTTCAATTTCCGACTGCCGAAGGCCCGTTAACTAATTCAGCGCTGAATGATAATATATCGCCAAATTTGACCGCCCATTTGGACAGAAAGACCATATTTTGCCATACTAGGGTCATCATGTTATTTGTTTCGTGTCGTGGTATAGTCCGTATTTTCAATGCTCAGTGAACGGAAATTTACATTATAATATAATCTAATATTTGTCCATTTGACTGTGTACCATGTCTAGTGCAAACTTACCTTTAGTTTGGCACTAGAGCATTTAGCGCACTCTTGTTATCTAAACGAGAGTTGGTGCTGCTGAGAATTTAGGAGGTCAGCATTAAAAACGAAAGATGTCGAACTGGAATCGAGTTTAGATAGCCAAATGTAATTTAATATGACTCTAGACACCAAACTAGACTCAAATAACATCATAGCGTTGATCATAAAAAGAAAACTGTTCTCAGATGTATTTCAAATGGATTTGATCATATAATGGTCACAGCCACAGGAGAAAGTTCAGACCGTTGTCATGCGTACTAAGCGGTACTCTCCAAGCCATCTCGGCCATCTACAGACTCAGTTATGGTTTTATGGAATCCCATGCAAGACTTTTGGCGCATGTCCTCGTTCTTCATCAAGGGTACATGGCCATCATAAGTCTGGACCGACTAGCAAGGCATCTGGGATCTCGTGGCCGCTAGAAACGCAGAGACCATAAAACATTCCGGCACTGATATGCCCACCCACACATCATGGGTAAATGATGATGGCTGTCGCAGGTGGGCTCTACTAATTTGACAAATTGGGTCAAATCTCCACCGAGTGTGGTTTCTTTCAAATTACAATAAAATTCAAATTCTCATCGAACTGAAATTCTACTGAATAACAGAAGGATCTGACCCCACCATTACGTTCTATATCGACGATCAACACATTCCGAGAAGAACGTTGAACGTCTGGTCCGAAAGATGCAAATATGGCAGCTCTGTTGTCAACAGGGAAAAGGTACTTATGTAAAATTTTTAAAAACGATATCGAATGAATTGGGACAATGAGGAAGACTTATTCTGAGATGAATATTTCATGCTGTGTTTCTTAATCATGATTTGTCTTTCACACACCCACGCCCAACACGGATACAGTTACATTCAAATGCACATTGAACTAGAATCCTATTGAATAACAAAAAGATCTCAATCCACCATTACGTCATAAATCGACGGGTGCATGTCAAAAACCTGTCAAACAAAGGCGGTCAATAAATCCCGAGAAGATGAGTGTGAGGTTCTAACGGCACAAATATGACAGCTCTTTTGTAAACTAGAACAATATATTTATGCAAACAACAACATCAAAAGATATCGAATAAAACAGGTGGATGATGAAGAAGGATTCTGGCATAACTATTCCTTCTGTTTCTAAACCACGCCTTGCTTTCCACATGCCTTCAGCACCAACCTACATGTTCTGAAAGATTCTCTCAATAATGGAGCGTGGAATTGCTTTCTAAGGAAGAATCTTGCCCCGGATATACGCATTAATATTACATTACTCGTAGTAATGAACCAACGACTGCCTATAGGTTCCAAGCAATATTTAGCCCACGAACTAAACTGTTTGACACTGGCTGTAGGCAAGGCATCAGTACGGCTGAATTAGATGAACTGTTTGACATTAACTATAGGCATGAATCAATAAGACAGAATTAGATGAATTGTTTGTGTGAAATAAAGGCTTAAACTACGGAGTTCGTGCTTTGTGCGACGCTTTCCGCGCTGCGGAAAGAGACCGAGCCATATGGGATAAAACCCGGTGCGATGAAGTCGACCCTGTCGACTTTTAAGTCGAAACTGATGTTTGTGTGAAATGATTCGTTTTGTTCATCACATTAGTCGGACGTAGTCATTAAAGTTGTACGATACCGTGAAATCTGCCGGTTAATTCTTACAAAATCTCTGTTATTATACTCGAAGAA